>JACBWW010000031.1:10570272-10593079 GCA_020086605.1 Lanius collurio | reverse complement strand
GCACTGGCCCTGCCCCACAGCACAGCCCCTCTGCGCCACAGCCCCTACCCCACAGCACAGCCCCTCTACCCCACAGCCCCTGCCCATAGCCCACAGCCACAGCACTCCTGACACACTTCCAGAGCAGGCTGGGCCACTTCTGCCTAGAATACACAACTCCATATTCATCTGTCCCTTTACTGCTATCATCAGAAATTTAAAATAAGCTTTATCTAGCCCTACAAAGAAATTATACTCTTGAAATGCTTCATTCCTAATTACCCAAACATACTTAGGATTTTTAGCTGATTAAGTTGTTACTATTTGCTGCACAGATTCTATGCTATGAAGACAAAGCTTTTGATGTATTTATTGTTATCTCATTTTTCTTTTTAATAAGGTAACTGCTTGAGAGAAAGAAAAGCATTATTATGAAGACAGGAGATCTTTTAAATAGCAGGAATTAAAAAAGCTTTACTAAATACAAGATCTTGATCTGTGCAGCTCTGCAAAATGCCCTGTCCATCTAGCAGCCATCCAAAACAACAAATCTCCACTAGAGAGCAAATATCTCATGTTTTATAACAAGCTCTGACTTAATTCAAATTTATGTTATTCATACTGGCCATCCTACCTGGGAGTGAACATACACTGCCTGTGTTCTATCTACTGAACTGAAATAACGTGTGGCTTTTCATCTGAAGGCCTTGGTACCTTTTTAATAAATGGAATCAAATTAGAAACATCTCCAGTCTCCTAGTCTGTGTATCTGGCCAGAAGGACTGTTTTGCAAGGACAACACTACTGTAATGGAGTGCCTTCATGAGTTTCTAACCACAATTTGGCAACAATTGAAGAAGTTTGCAAGTCTCCTGCTTGGACAAAGACTCATGTATAACGTTTTCACTCTTTATCCTTCACTTATAAGCCAAAAAGTACTATTTCCTTCCTTAAGAACTTGCTTCATCAGTGAGACACCCAGAAGGTTTTACACATTGATTTATTATTTACCATGTTTCCTGATTGAAAGATCTTTTCTCCTTGAACAACTCTTCCTGTAAAGGACACTGATTTATAATCAAAGCTTAAACCCCAGTTTTGGAGTTCCTTCTGAACATTGTCATCTCTGTTTAAAAACAAGATTAGAATTAAAAACGTAAGAAATTTGTTCTTCCTGACTTTTTTGAAACTAGCACAATTTCAGAAGTTTTACTGCAAGGAGTTTGCTATAAAAATTTTTCATGAGACAGAAACAGAGAGGATACTGAAGGGCCATACTTCTGGATGTAGTTCAGAAGCCTCCCAATCTCGCGCTGCCTTTGCTCAGGGGGCAGCCGTGTGTGAATGGCCAAATCCTTCATCATACTGAAATCACTGCGCATCTTGTCAGTCAATCCTGTGAACAGCAAAGCCTTTTCTGAGCCAAAGTTAAGACTAAAGACTATGAAAATTAAACTTGCAGGTCATGCAGATTAATGATGCCTGTCCTGCAGACACAGGAAGCAGTGGCAGAAGTAACCAAAGCTTTTAGCTGCTTCCTATACATACATTCCCACTGGCAAAGAAAAAAAAAAAAGTGGATTTTTGCACTTGAAAGGAAACCACACAGGTCAGTGCAGCTTTTTATTTCCATTTTCAAATAAAAAAAAATGGTGCTGAGATGGACAGGTACTGCTAGTGCAAAGTGAGTATCTCAGAGCAAAACAATTATCATCAATTTCTAGTAAATTTCTCTTTTCCAACAGAAGTTCTACCACCAAAAGTCTACACGTTATCAGTGTGCCAATACTGAACACCATACCTAAACACTATGCAACATCAAAACCCTCAAACTTTCTAATCCCATTTAAATATCTAATCTTTTAGCAACAAAATGTGTTCCTAAACTCATATTTATACAAACAAAACAATTCTCCTGAACTTGGCAAAAGGCTGCTGCCAGAATACCCATTTCAGCAGGCATTATGGTTTGATGCTTTGATACAGTACCTGTCAGGGAGCACAGCTCTGGAATCAGAGCCACAGGTCCTTGCATGTTCCCTCTCTTCCTCTTCATCTGACTGATCAAGACAGGCTGCATCCAATCACTAATTTCTATATTATATTGCTGTATCAGAAATACAGACTGCATGTCAGTTTACTCATAACAAACAAGCAGTTTTCTGAATAATAATCCTCACTTTAGAAAATGAGTATTTTTCCCTAAAGTGAAACCAAAAGCAACTAGTAACCTTTTTCAATTAGCACATCTGAGAGGAACTGGTTTTGTCAGAAAAGGCCAAGCAGGAAAGCACAATTCTCTCTACTGGTGCCATCAAACTATTGGTGTGTATGAGACAACAGAAACAAAGCTTGTGCTTTGATTCAGGCAGTGTCATCTGGAGTATTTAACTCAGTATTAGGATGCCCCTTCCAGTTCAGCAATGGACAAAGTTCCTGCCCTATAGAGCAATTTAATTCAAGAAATCACAAGAATCAAACAAGACTCTCAAGTGAAGTTTCTGAAATTTAATCTTCACATAACCTTGCCCTGCACCTGGCAAGAGCTGGTCTTGTCTAGCAGTCACTAATTTAGTATAGAAAAAAAAAAACAAAACACCAAAGCAAGCCACAGAAAGGCAACACAAGTTGACAGTCAACAAACCTACTTCATAGTTTAACTTTTTCTTGAAGAGAGCCCCATCTTAGAAACCATCCAAAGGATTGCATTTAAAAACAAACAAAAAAAAAAAGAGATCACAGGAAAGGCAAAACAGCAGAGAAAATCTCAGCTCTGTCCTGAAGTAGAATATGTAACACAGATTTTGCTTTTTGTTTATTTAAAGTTCCATTTCAGTTGAAACTGATATGCATAAAGATCTGACAATCAGTGGTACACCTCAATGGTTAAGCTATGACAGACATACTCAACTCCAGAGGCACTTTGGCTTTCCTAAGCTCAGCTCTGTGTGCTGTCACAATGTACCTGTATTCCTCCCAGATCACCTGTCCCTGCCCCCACCTTCCATGTGCCTCCTCTTTGAGTTCTCACAAGAGCTCCTTGCTCACCCATGCAGCCCTCTGGGCCTTTTTGCCTGACCAACTAGTCACTGCCATGGACTACTCCCACCAAACCATGCTATGCAGGTTAGTTACTGATCTCAGATTACACAGTGTCCTCTATACAAAATTCTGTAAAAATACTATGAATTACAAATCCATGCATCCTAAGTAAAGCTGTAACAAGGACTGAACATTCCAAGTTACAGCATAAAACATACAGTGAAGATTTCATACCTTTCTGTAGTACTCCACAAAGCTCATCTCAGAACCATCAGATTTTCTAAAGGTACCCTTTGGATTGTTATCCCAGTCAATGTCATCAATTCTGTATGTTCTGTTATTGTACCTACATAAACATCTCATCAGTTTTTGTTTAAATCTTAACTCAAACAAAAAGAAATACAACTGTGGGACAACAAAGTTAATACTCATGTTGAAAGTTTTGCTCCTTTCAGAAGTAATAACTTCAAGTTTTTAATTGTATAGGCTCTCAACTCTACCAAAAGCTGAACTGTAAAAAAACCAAAAGAAAACCAGTGCATACCTCCTGCTTTTGCAAATGCTGTAACCTTGATCAGTTTTTGCTAGCTTGACTACGACAGCATTTTCAGGCTTTCTGATGCTTTATTGCATACTTCAGGGCATGGAGCATAAAGAGCTCTCCAACACAACACGAGTCCAAAAAGACTTACCTTGTGAGAACAATTACACCAATCAGCTCTTTAGCACAGGCGTCTCTAAATTTTTCCTCTCCAACCTGGGAGTGAAGGCTGTGCATAGTGTCCAGCACTGTCTCCCCACGGAGAACCTTGTGGCTCACGTCTGCACACAACATGACGTTCTCCTCATACTGGAGGATGGAACTTGTGAAGCCCAGCCACACCATCAACCTGGCAAAACAGAACACACAAAATCTTAGTGTGCTTTACAGCATCTTTATTCTCACCTCTTTTCCTGTCCACTTTTGCAGACACCACAGAGCAGTGAAGGCACAAAGAAACCAGGATCTAAATATAAACAAGCTCTTGAACGTTAACAAAATCAAAAATATTTTACAGGTAGCTATCTTTAGTCAGCTTAAAATAAGATTGATTGAATGATGCAGCTATAACTGCGTGAAAGAAGAATGCCTCAAAAGCTAAGAAATCCATTTCATGCTATTAAATATCTCACAGACAAAGCATTTAGGTATTCAGGACACTTTTAAAAGAGAAAGACCAGCATTTTATCCAGCCGGACACTGCCCAGCTCCTCCCATCACCCAGGCTGTGTGGGGCAGGGAGTACACCACAGCCACATGACCTAGGCAAACTCAAGCCTACCGAGTCATACAGCAGGCCAAGGGCCAGCCAGAGCATCAAGCACCCTGTAGGGATCCTGCAGGGAATGAAGACAGCCCCTGACAGCCAGTAACCCTTGGCCTGGCACCCCTCTGAAACCCAAGGATTTTTGCCAAACCTGTGATTAGGGATGCTGACTAGATCACTGGGGTTATAATAATTACGTCCAATCTGCTGCAAATTCAGCATCTTCAAAAGCCTAGAAATTGAAATATAGATGTTATTTATTATTATTCAATTTATAATATCATACATGGTCCAATCCCTATGCACAAACTCACTGTTCACTGACTTCTCATTAAACTCAGTTTATAAAGGTCATGAACACTTACTAACAACCATCAGGTGATATAAGTTCACATCCAACCCAACCCTTCACCAACCAGCTGAATGCAGCAGCCTGAGCATCTCAGATGAACCCCACAGTCCAGGCACCAAGGTTAAGAGGAAAGACTACAGCCACAAAAAAGGAATTTGCCAGTTCAATGTCCTGCTCAATTTGCTTTAAGAGGTAAACCCATAAACACAGAAGGAGGCAGAGATGGGAGACAGCACTAACTGCCTCCAACAGCATAAACTCCTTTCACACTAACATGGGCCAGAAATACACACAACTGCACATTACAATATTGCCACATGTGGTTGGCCTCACAGTAACAGTAACCAGAAAGGCTTAAAAATTTACATATATAACACTTAATTATTGTAGCCTGTTCTTTGGAATGGAAAAACTTAAGTCGAATCTTTTCAGAGTGACTTCTTATAATAACATAACTTGTACAGCAAACCTTCTAAAAATGATGTTGTAAAATTGCAGACAAGTAGGCGAAGTAGGTGGCAACTCGTTAGTCAGCGTGACTGTTATCTTCACATCTTCCCCATTTCGAGTCCTACTAAACAGTTCAGTAACCTGAGGAAGTGAAATGAGGTTAACAAAACTAGAGCTAACAGGGCTGTACATGGATTTTGCTCCAGTAATATCAAACTGGACTTGGCCATTTTTACTCTAAGCAATAATTCAAGACTAACTGAAATGTGGATTCGATCTCCCACTAAGACTGTAAACTACAACCTAAAGGCTCTCCTCATCTGGGTGAAAACAACTCATGAGGTAGAATGGGGCTATCATCCCCCAGAGCAGCTGAAATCAAGATGAAAGCAGGGACATCACCAATGACCATGACAGAAAAAAGACTCGGCTTGAGGAAAGAAACGTAATGTATTGCCAACTAATATATAGTTAATGACTGATTCAGGTACTGGGAAGCAAAAAGACAAAGATTAGCACACACACACCTTCCCCCTCTCCCTTTTCCAAACTCAGCTTCACTCTGGACTCCCCTGACCCCTCTGTGAACAGCACTGGCACCACTCAGTCCCTCCAGTGAAGCAATGAGTGGCACAAGGCACAGAGGGCAGGGGTTGCCATCAGTACAGAGGTCTTTGCCCTCTGGTGCTCCTTTCTTCTCAGATTTTTCTTTGCTCTGGATTTTTTTCCTCCTTTTTAAATACACAGAGGTGCCAACAACTTTGCTGATGGGCTCAGCTCTGGCCTGTGATGGGTCCATTCTGAAGCTGGCTAGCAAGCACTGTGCACAACACAGGGCTGACCCTGACCCCTTCCCATAGGAGCCACCCCGATCCCTCTTGCTACCAAAACGCTGCCACATACACCCAACTCATGCACCCTTTCAATTACGTGAGTGTTTAAATACAGATGTTTTGAAAAGATATAAGTACAAAGGAAACTAAAGGAGAAATACTGTCTGTACTATCCATTTCTGTGCAGGGGATGATTCTAGCCTACAGAAATCAAGCATTAGAACCAAATGTTTATTACCAAATTTCTCTACACAAACAAATTAGCTTGTACTGAATATCCAATCCCACTAAACACTGCTTGTGGGACATCAATTCCCTAACCACCCTAGTAAGAAACAAGCATCATCACAGAATGAAAATCAAAACAAAAAATAAAACAGCATTCTGATATCATACCTTATTCTCTAGTTTCTTTGGCAAGAACAATATTGACCCATCAAAGGCGTGGGTCTTTCCAATGTGCTCTTCATGCTGGAAGAGCAGAGCCGAGCGCAGCCGCCGCGCCTCCATCTCGGGGCTGTAGTCAACGTGGTACTGGTACAGAGCCCACTGCGGGCGAGACGTCAGGCGGAAGTGATTGGTGGTCAGTTTTACCATTCTTCCTGACAGGCCTGAAAGGAGAGGCAAACATGGTAACAGTTACAAGATGTTACCAGTTTACAATCTTCGACAGCTCTGAGAAATTGTTTTAAAGCTACGGCATTCAGACAAAGGTCAGTTGTGTTCTGCATCTGTTCTGGCTCAGTGAGGTATAGCAGGCTGTTATCAGACACTCATGTGCCCACTGGAGCTTCCTGGAAAGCCTTCATCTGTCAGGAAAACTCTCCATGTTCCTCTTCAGGTATCAGGAACACCTTTTTATGTTTTTCTAACACATTCTAATGCTTTTTTTTTACCTGGCTCTCTAGAGGAAACTAAGAGCAGAAAAAAAGGAAACTATCTTTCATTTCAAATTGCTTATATGTCTACACTGTAATTTAAACATACCAGTTTTGGATTCTTGAACATGTACCATGGCTTGCCGAGTATTCACCCCAAGGTCATGGAAATCTCTACGACGCCCACCCCTATCTCGTAAAGACAAATCCTGGAGTCCCGAGGAAACCTGCAATCCTATTGTTTGAAATTCGAGGGATAATCACAATCAAGTAATACACAACATATATACTGTCATTATATAATTAAAAATATATCATACAATTCAATCTTGAAAGGCATTTAGATAAATTTAAGACTAATCACTAAATGTTAAGTATGAGCTTTTGTTATGCAGCAAACATCTTTCAAATCTTAGTAATAAATCTCATTTTTAAAAGAAAAAAAAAAATACAACCTAAAGAATGTCCTAATTGTATTCTCTTCCATACATGTGCTCTTGTGGGCACCGAATTTCTCAGCCTTTCTCACCTTCTGGCCTTCTCTCCTGCAGGACTCTCTTAAAGCCGCGCAGGTGCCCATGGCCCCCGGGCTCTTCCAGCTGTGGTGGAGGAACATGGAGCTGCTGGGGCTGCTGGGGCTGCTGGGGCTGCTGCAGCTGCTGGAGCTGGCGGCGGCCGCGCACAGCCTGCTGGACCTGCCACAGTTGGGAACAAACAGCGTGCTTCCAAGAGTGCAACAGAACATTCACTAAGGAGAGAACATTCAAATATTCGAGGGCAAGAGCTATGCAAGTTTAAATCTTTTTTTTCCTATCCTGAGTAGCAGAGTTATTACTCTACACTTTAACTCAAATACCAGAGTGTGGAAATTTTTTTCTAAGTTATTATTCATTTAACTAATAGCTAATGCAAATCTCCTCTAAGTTCTAACTAAAATTTATGGACTTCTCATTTTCTACAGACCCTCTGATATCTCAAGTAACTCGCTACTTATTCCATAAAAATGTATTTTGTAATTTTAGAGTCTAGTGAATAAACAGTATTAAAAAGTGTCATGGCTGGAAGAACTGCAACCTACAGCCATGAGAGATCCCACAATTCAGAGTTTCATGTTACTGGAAACTTAATAAAATGTCCTTAATAAAACACTATACCCAACAGAATATCTGCATACACATATATAACATCTAACATATCTGCCTGATATTAAAATAGGAAGTAGGTTAGGTATGACATTTCAAATCCTGGTTGCACCCATTAAAAAGAAAACCAACTTACAGGTGCTTCTCCTACAGCAGGAAGAGCAGATCCCTGTCTGGGAGGTCTTCCTCTGGCTCTGGCTCTTCCCGTCATCTTCTAAAACAAGCAACCTACAGCATTAATGTTCTACCTTCTCCTTCCCCATCCTTATCCCACTAAATATTATAAGCAGCACTACCGCTGCCCTGCTTTGATTCCAGCTGGCTCAGTAAAAGACATCCATCCCTGCAGAATTCCCTGCTCGGGGATCTCTACACTAACAGAGCCACAATGGGAGTCTGGGGAAGCTCCTTCAGTCAGGTTTGCACGGACTGACATAGGACACCACAAATCTGAAGCTGCTGAATCCATCAGATTGGAGAGAACAGCAGGACCTGCGGCCTCAGCCAAGCGTAACCCAGGGCCCTCTGATGTTACTTTCAAGTTTCACCGGAGACTCGATTCAGCCTGTTTTGTTACCTTACACCAGGAGCAGAGCACAATGCTCCAGAGCACCTACCAGCGTTGCGGCCTGGTCAGTCCCGCCCAGCCTTACCCACCCTTTCCACCCACAGACACCCCGTGGGCCTGGCCCGAACCTCCCTGCCCGCCTCGAGCACTTTGTGGGGCCAAAACCTCCACCCAGAGTCGCCCTCCTTTCCCGCACCCAGGCACACCCACCAGCCCTCGCCTTACCTCAGCATGCCCTAGGACCGCACGGGGACACTGCTCTTACGTGCCTGAAGACAGCAATCTGCCGTCGCCAGGCCCCCGCCCGATTCTGTCCCCGCTGCAGCCGCCGCCCGTCCCGCAGGCCGCTCCGCCGCGCCCTCAGCACGGCGCCCGCACCGCACGCGACAGCGGGGAGAGGCGGGAAGGCGCGCTCTACGCCGATTGGCTGCCGAGCGCCGCCGGAGGGCGACGGAAGGACCCGACCCGCCTTATCAGCCCCGCCCCCTGCTCCCCGGCGGGGCGGCGGCTCCGCGGGGCCTCGGGGCGGCGGCTCCGCGGGGCCTCGGGGCGGCGCGCCCGGTGACGGCCCGGGCCGAGGGCCTGGCGCTGAGAATGTGCCCGCTAGAAGGGACTTCCTCCTCATGCAGCCTGTTGCTTGAATGGTAAATTTCAGTTCACCAGGAGGTGGAGCAGTCAAACAAGAAATAAAAGTTGACGTTGTTCCGGCGAAGGGCAGCGTCGCTCGGCGCCGTTAAACCATGGCTGTACTTTGTCCATGTTTAAGCCTGACTTACCTTAAGCATGACTGACCCTGCAATTCACACACTCCAGCAACTCCCCGTTTACCCCTTTATCAGCACGGAGTTTTCTTTCTGTTGATAGTGTCTACATTTACCAAAAGAATTTATTTTGGAATATTTAAAACCAGTCAGATGTAGTACATGAAAACCTATTGATACATTTAAAATATTTTAAAATGCTTCCAATTAGTGCACATAATATGCATGCACCTAATGCTCTGTATCTCACAGCAATAAAATAAATAGAAATTGTGACTTCCCAACTGACTGATGGAACTGACATGGAACTGTAAAACAATGAAACACAACCCTTATCATAAGGAGATCTGTTACAGGGCGGTTTTAGTGTGACTTTNAGAGACAACATTACCGAATTAAACACTTACCATTGTGAAAGACCACTCTGATCTTGTGAGGTCATTTACACTTTTTGGGGTACCTACAGTGAACAAAGTTCCTTTTCCTTGTCCTCTGCTAGTCCAGGTAGAAGTGGGTGACACTGTTAAGAATAATACTGAAATAATGGGAATACTTCTTTTGGTTTAATTTATATTGTCAGTATGTCCACAAAGACAGTTTTCTTGTGCTTACTTCAGCACAGCAACCCACTTGGGCAGCCAGGTTCTCTTTCAGAAGTTAAGAAGAAGAGCTTTCAAACTACAAAGGTGTGGATCTTGCTGCTTAAAGATAGCTGAAGTACTTTTAGCATGTGATTTTCATTATTCACATACAAATCTGAATAAATATTTAAAAAACTCAATGCATACACTTAGATGTGGCATGTTCAGTGCTTTCAAGAGCAGTGATTACTCCTTGCCATGGGCTCTTCATCCACAGTGGCAACTTTTATTGCTCTGTAGCCTGCAGAACTCTCCAGTAGGTCAGAGGTTTAAAAGCTGCAGAAACATAATATGCAGATTTTTTTGGTTCAGCAGTATTTTAAGATAAACAGAATATAAAGATGTTGTCAAAGTCATTTACGTTATGTAAATTATGAGAAAGCAGAATGTGTGCGTTGGAAAGAGTTATGTTTGTTTATTCATTTAAACTATCTGCCTGCTTAATGCTTTTTTTATGCCAAATTCCTTACATTTCACTGCAGAACGTAATTATCTTTAGAAGGGAGTTGTTAAAAGTACTTAATCAGGCTGGCTACCTACAGCAATTCCTTATAAAGTGAAAATAAACATCAGTAATAAGCACTCTAATTTTTATATGTGGGCTATCAGACAGATAATTAGTACTTAGTGAAAGACAGGTTCCAGTTTGGTTCGCAGTCTTTCAGTTAAAACTGGCTGTACAGGTAGCCTTAGAGGATTTTTGTAGTCAGAGGGAATGTGGAAAAGGCAGCAGGTCCATCATGCCCTCAGCCCAGGCTGGTTCACAGAAACACCAAGACAAACAAGGTTTGGAAAATGGTAACTGTTTGCATTTTATTTTTTGTGTTGCCAAAAACCCTCCCGAAGCTGGACTTCAACACGTCGAAATATCACATATGAAATATTTTTTTCACAGCTCTTTGGCTTGAACTCTGCTTTGATGTTTGTTTTACCCGTGATGCAATTGTTTTTGCCTTCTGTCTCCTGTTGCTACAATAAGCCATTTCCCATACATGTCATCTCCAAAGGGGAAAAGACCGCATGGAAACAGAACAAAGAAAACAGAACAAAAGGAAATCAGGGATTTTTCCAAAGGCCCATTTGATGTACAAGTATAAACAGGAAAAAGATGCCTGAGGAGGTAGGAGCCAGGAACTGTACCAGCAGACAGCTGTTAACTCGTGTAGTTAGAGGCACTTTGGGATACTGAATGGTAAATAAATAAGTGACTCCAATGTACACAGTAAGGAAAATACTTCACTACCTGTAGTGTAATGTTTAAGTGTGTTACAAATGCCTCACAAAGCAGGTTGGACTCTTACCTTCACATATTCCTTGTAACACCATGACCAGGTATCACCAGCTCTTTGGGTTCTAACCCCAGAAAAGGCACCACTTCAAGAGAGCAGAATAAAAACCATTCTTTGCTGTGCTGAAGCAAGAGCAAACAAGGAATCCTTCAGAACAGAACTCAGTAACTCACATGTGTGGCTAGGTTCTTAGAAGCCAAATATGTTGTCCTGAATCTCATTACATATTTGTTAAGAAACTTTCAAACTGGAATTTCTCAAAAATAAGCATTGAAATTCATGTTCCTGTGGTAGGTATTAACTGGTTGTGAGTCTGGACCATGGTGGTTTTACATTCTTAATTAGTTTTTCTCTAAGGTGAGAGAGGCAAAGTTTTAAAGGCTGTCTGGTATCTGAGATACTGTCTCATGAGCTAACAGCCTTGCTTCTTGCCACATGTCATTTCCTGTAATGGTGCTTGGGATCGAGGTGTTGGTGTGCCTGCACAGGGGAGCCTGATTTACTTACTGCCCTGGCTGGAGATGGGGATGGGCAAAGCACTGTTTACATCCCAAAACAGAAGGCAAAAGGCATGTGACAGAAAAGAAAAAAGAATTGCTACTGAGGAGATAATGCACAGCTGCATAACAAATATCATGAAAGTATTTTCTCTCAAGAAGATGGAAAATAAAGGTTTCAACTTTGTATTACCCTGCTGTCCTCTAGTCTACTTTTCTCATCCCTAATTTCTGACTTTTTCCTTCAGATTCTTACTCCTTTTGCCCCTATTCTTTGTATCTCTTCCATTAAAACACCACTTGCTGTATGGTGTGGGGCTTTCTCCTGTTCCCCTTGACAGCAGTGAGTTCTGTGTAAGCAGAGGCAGGGTGTGTTTGGGGCTGTGTGCTCCTTGGTCCCCGGGGCACCGCTCTCTGTGCTTCCCCGTGCTCGCTCTGGGCCCTGTTTGTCACGCTGTGCCCTGAGCCCCCGGATCCTGAAGAGAAAGGGGCCCCTTATTTACACACCACCATCTCCCTGCCACACTTCCCTGTACTCTATCAGCTTGATATCTTCTGGTAATTTCTGCCCATTAAAAATTCAGATCAGGCCAAGCTGTGTCCAAATCCTGAGTGAAGTGAGCAAGAAGTGATTTGGCATAAGTTCTCAGTAACAGCTGCATTAAATGGAGAGGTCACATTATACAGACAGGAACAAGGCCTTCAGAATTAATACTATAATTAGATTGGTAAACCATATTCTGTAAGTAAGGATGAAATTCTGTAAGGTGGGTATTCAGTAAGACATCCTTTATTACCCGTACTTTTAACTAGCAAGAGGAGATGGAGAATTAGTGTGTGTAGTATGTTAGAATAGAACTGAAACTGTGTTTTGATTCAGATATTATATAGTAACATAGGCATATTTCAGGAGAGAAACTAGCAAGAATTCTCAAGTTTAGATAGATTGATTTCAGCTCATTTAGCAACCCGGTTTGATCTAATTGTCTTTTTATTGCTTTGAACATTCCTGAATTATGCAGAGAATTTGGGTTATGTGATTTAGTGTTGGATTAAAAAATGTCACAGCTTAACTTTCTTTAAAATAGTGTAGAACTTTGTTCACAGTCAACGAAGTTCATTATTTTTTTGTTCAAAGCCCAGCTGCAGGCCTGGAGCATTTCTCATAAATATCAGGAAGTACCCGAAGCCACAGTCAGGATTAAAGAGTTGATCTGAACCTTAGATCTCAGCTTTAAAGCTGTAATGTACAGTGAATTTGGTTTCATGGTAAAGGAAATGGTAATTGCTGAAGTATGTTTTCTTAAGTTGCAAAATCATTTTTGAAATGTTTTCACTGAAGCCCCTGTCAGTGCTGAGCATGAGAATGAGTGGCCTCGTGGCACTGTGGCCGTGCGTGGCTGCTGGGCTGCTGCCTTGGTGCCACTGGCACGGGCACCGAGGGGTGGCCACTGCCTTGTGCTCAGTGTCACACCCACAGCCACCACCCAGAGCCCTGCCTGAGCAAGGGAACTCACAGGTTCCATATTCCAAGAATTTCTTCTGGAAGATGTGCTTGGTTATCTGACAAGTACACACCCATGACAACCAAGGACACAAATCCGTGGGTGATATCCTGAGTCACAACAGGCAGAGTGAATTCCTCAGGGTAGTAGTAAAGTATTAGAAAAAGCACTTTGCTCCTGGCTCCCTATGAGTGTGGGGTGCAGGGCTGAAAAGGGTGGAAGAGCACAGCTAAGAGTCAGACACGTTTCCACACGCTCTGAACACCTGGCTACCTGCATCGACCAAACCACACACCCTGGGCTCCGTTTCCATAGCAGCTTATTTACTCTGAACATTTTATTGCATGAAGGCAACTGGTTCTGTATTTATGAGGAAAATAAAACCCCGCCACTTGGTGCTCCCTGACCTTTTTCAAAGGAATTTGCATTTGAACATGTACTTCCACCCGTGGCAATATTTGCTCACGTCCTGCTGCTTCATTCATGCAAGTGATCCAGAGACAGTACAGTTCTTAAGACTGACTGTTGTACTCCTGAAAACGTGGCTTTCTGGGGTACTTCCTGCAGCAGGGATAGCAGTTATTCTTCCCACAGGAGCTGCCTGACTGGCAGGCAGGGCAGGGGTGGTTACCTGCAGGCTGGGTAAGCAGACACACGGGTGTTTCCCCTGTGCAGTCTGTCCCAGGCTGCCTGTAAAGGGTAGGTTTTAGCTCAGGTGCTTGTGAGTTCTGTGCTGCAATGATACCAAAACAGGGGTGAGCATTTAATTCCCTACTGACCCACGCTCAGTTCTGTGGGATTCCAGACTGATGGATACTTTAAGATCCTGGCCAGCAGTTGCAGACTTTCTTTGAGGGTTTGTAGCTTTCAGAGACTTTGCTGCAGCATGTCAAAGACAGTTATAAGTTTCTTATTTCTTCCTCCTATATTTGTCAGTCAAGACCTGAACTCACATTTGTCCTCTTGTATTGCCCTTTCTCTATGAACAACATGAGCATTTCAGTGCTGTCTTAGCACTTCACTGCAGATGCTGTCTAGTGAATGCACTGTCACTTTAAATTATTGAGCACCAAAGTAATGAAGGCTTAATTCCAATTTTGAACCTTTTCCTTAAATCTTATTTTAGCATCTCTCATTTAGAATTAATCAATCACAATGATCTGATACATAACTCAGTAAATTAAAATTAATAGGTCCCAATCTCTACTGCTGCGTATTTAAAGGAGCACGTCTGTGGCTATGGAAGGGTATTTCTCCAGCGTGTAACAGGAGTTACAAACAGGCCCCACATCATCAAGGGAAGCAAAGATTGCCTGAGAAGGAAAAAGGAGTGCATTGTTTCATTATGCAGTGTTTCAGCCCAGACCTGCCTCACAGGGCTCGCAGGTGAGGCAGTGCCCCAAAGCAGAGCCGTGGAGGGACTGGGAGCACATGAACAGAGGCTGCCCTGGTGTGCTGATCCCTGTCCAGGAGTGGCATCCAATTTCCCTGGTGGTGATCAGGAGAATGAGAAAGAAATGAAATGGCTTCGTTTCTTAAGTGCTTCCACAGTGTAGTTGGAACCTCAAATCCCAAGGATGCATTTCAGTTCCGGATCTGAACACATTTCTTATTGCCTCCTGCACCCCAGTTCGGTTTCCAGACCTGCTCAGTCTCACATGCATGTGCTGAATTAGTAACATAGATGTCAGCATTGCCAGGGGAACTGGCAGGAGGCATTATCTGGTGGGAATCAGCTCTCACAACTGAACTAATTCTGCTGTAGAATAGTATCAGCAGCTGATTTTCTAATGCCCTACCTTAACTGGTGGGTCATTTTGGTAAGAGACAGCAGGCAGGACTTCTTCTCCTGGGACTGTGGTGGGTTTCTGCAGAGCTCCTAATTTATTCTAAGGGTTCCAGAAATAAATACATGGGTTTAATTCCCTAAATTGTTTATGTGACAAGCTCTCTCTGGATGTGGATGGAGGATGGACTCTGTGTGCTTGCAGGGTGCAATGCAGACTTGTACCAAGCTGATGCTGGAATCTCCTCCTCAGATGCTCTCTGTTCTTGAAGGTGCCTAATTTCAAATGCACTGAACTTTTTGGTTATAGTTTTATTCAGGCACTCCAAGTTACTCTTCTGTACTTTCCCAGCACAAAAACTGTCTTGACAAAACTCCTCAGGTTCTTTGCACCAGAGGCAGCTTAGGAGTAAGTCAGTCTCTGCAAGCTGGATGCATGCAGTCTGTGGGTACATCTGGGACAATATGGGCAAGATATGGAGAGACCCATAAAGAGAGAGTAGCCAGGAGTGAGTGGCAGACAGAATAAGCTGCAGTCACAGTTAAAATATTTGCCTACTGACAAGAAAGTTTTCATATGCTCTCAAATTTAGCCTAAGCAAAAGATATGTGGGCTACATGAATTGTTCTGAGAGGGGCAGTCTGATCTCAGCTACTCCTCATCTTGGACATCTTTTGAGTATGCAATGCCTTATTTGCATGAATGGCTTGTGAACTGAATGCACAGTGAGTCCAGTCAAGAAATCAGAAAGCAGGAGGGAAGAGGGGCCGTGAGCATCAACTCTGCCTTTGAAAAGTCTACATGACTTGTATGATCAAAAAGGATGGACACCACTGTTTGAAGACAAGAGCTGGAGGGCATTCACTTGAGAGAGGGTTCAAGTAGAGTCTAAGTGGATGACAGTACGCTCTTGAAGCCCTGAATAAGGGCAGGAAATAATTTCTGAGAGTGGTGGAAGCAGGGCTGCAGCCTTGTGCAGCCCCTGGCCTGAGCCATGCAGGCACTCAGGGACCTGCTGCTCTGCAGAGCTCCTCTGGCTGTGCCAGCCTGCACCAGCCAGGGACAGGAAGGGGACACAGGGATTCCAGTCCTGCAGCAGGAGTTGGGCTGCCCGAGCTGGGACTCCTCCTGAATCTCATTTACTGTGCAGGGGAGCTCAGTGCAGGGCCCAGGCATCTTTATTCCACTGAGACCCTAAACTGAGGTGCAGAGATTGTGATACTTGGTTGGTTTCCATTGTAGCTGAGAACTGCTGGAAGTGGGTTTTTCTGTGCCAGAAGAGTTACACAGCAGCACCTCTGGGATGATCTGAGGACCTCTGCACGCAGCTCTGGAGGGTGCTGGGAATGCATGAGTCCCTCCTGCCAGCAGGGAGGACACAGACAGTGTTTTGCTGTGGGTTATGTACACACAGGCAGGCAATGCTCAGCTCCCAAAAACGTAGGTTGGAAATGCCCACTACATCCAGGCTTCTGTATGGGGAAACAAAACCCCATCCAGAAAACTGAGAGATGCTTTGGAAACAGGTTCCATTCACATTGCTCATTCTCAAACATTAACTTCTGCCTGAATCTGGGAAGGGGACTGGCAGAAGCTATAAAAACACAGGGAAATCTTCCAGCCTCCCAGTGAGACAAAACCCACCAGCTTCTGGTCCTAGAAGTCATTAAGTACATTTTTAAAAAATCTTTTTTTTTTAGAAGGACAAAATTTTTTTTCCTAAACCTTGAGAGTTTTTAATGGTTCCCACCAAAAACAGGTTTATGGTCTTGGAGTGACAAATAGAACATCTGGTTGTATAGAGCAAGAAATACAGCTCAGTCCTGATACCAAAATATGAAAGTCTCTGAGCCACTTGTGGTTTTCCTGTACTGCTAGTGACAAACAGGGTGAAGGGTAGAGCTGTGGTGCTGGCAGATTGAGCAGCATTATTTGAAATCAGTGACAAAATGATGGTAGAAGAAAAATTCATATTGAATTCTGCTTTCTATTATTTTGTATATCCCTGTCCCACTCAATGAATCCAGTGAGTCCATTTGACCCTCTCTCAGCCACAGCTGCCTGTGACACTTGTCTTAACTGCTGTCCTTGTGACAGCTCCCTAACCAAAACCAGTTTTTTGCAATATGTATTAGCCCGTGGTTTCCTTACTTTTGTCTGACCTACTTCTCTGATAACCACTACAACTGGAAGTCATTTTAACCAAAATTCATACAGGAAGGATGCTTTTCCTGAAACAAAGAATATTAAGTCTTGCCTTGGATCCATCAGCAGTAGCCTTCAAAGAAAAATAAACCCCCAGTTTAGTTTATTACCTGATCTCCATCAGCTGCTGCATTCAGTGCATTCAAGACTTCCATGGTGCAAATTTGTCCTACTCAGTTACACTGAGTTATTTCACCACTGTCACTATTAACTTTAAAACTTCCACAGATTTTCACCTCTGAGTATCTTAAACAGAAATACTGAGCTGGTGATTTCACCTGGTTACACCTTCCTAGCTACAGACAAGATGGGTGATGCTAAAACTAATTTTCCTAAATTTCACTAAAAAAATGCAGACACGGATGAAATTCCATTTTTCCTTTCCTTTGGCCTTCCTTTCTACCCTTCATCCCATGAAGGGACTGGCTGGGCCATTGCTTTTGGAGCAGAGATTACCTGGATGCTCCCTGGGCAGTCAAACCTGTTCCCAGTTTTTTCCCTTGAAGCTGTCTTGGCGGTTTCATTTTGATGGCTGTATTGCTATTGCCTGACAGCCTGTTTTACTACAGCCTAAACAAATGCTAATGCTCTAGCTAATTAAGAAGATATATAGATTAAGGCAGATGCAATGTCTTTTGTAACAAAGGACCTGCCCGGTGTGTTTGGAAGCAGACAAAAAATAAGACACGTCACATTTCAGCCAAATTAAAAAGTTCGAGTAGGGCATTAGTCCAACACTTTTGTATTGTGCATTTCAAAGTTCGCACCCAGTGGGTGGGGCAAAAATAAATCAGGGCCTCCTATAGTGAAAAGGTATTTGGGATTCAAGCATCTAAAATCTGACCATATCTTCTGCTCCCTGGGATTGTCAGCTGCTTCAGGGGTCATCTGATATATCCCTCCTTTTCTCACTTCTGAGAATTTTTAGCTTGGAGTGTGTTTGAAAACACTTCAGAAAAGAGTGGAAAACAGAGTGCTTTCTTTGAAATACACTCCTTTGTTAAATTCCTTTCCCAAGGGTAAAGAGACTCTCAAACACCTGAGGGCAACAAATGACTCTATTCAGACCTCTCACGAATGACCTAATAAACTCCCAAAGGGTTACAATAGCTTATTTGTCATCATTTCTTGTCAGCTATTTATAGCATCAGTGTAAATGGAAGCAAAACAATAAATACCTGAGTTACTTTCTTTATTTTGAACATTCTTTAAAGCCCAAATGGTGCTCTACAATTTTAAACCTTCAATAATTAATTTTGCAGCTTAGTTTAAATCATTCTCACACATTTTGTGTTGTGTTAAAGTTTGTATTTGCCTTCATGCAGAGCATCTGTCACCTTTCCACTTGCTTCCCTTGGAATATGGGTGGGTACTGACTTAAAAAAATTCTATTTTGTTTAACTTCTAAAATGTCAGATGGCCCATGTTACAAATGATCCTGCTGAATGGGTTTGCACAGGGACTCCTGTGAGGAAGGGTGGTGATTGTGGTGGTGAAGTTCTTGGTGTCAGGAACAGTTGTGGCCTGAGTTCTGGCCACCCCGTACCCTGGCCGGGGCCAGCGGCAGATGGGCTATCCCATATATTGAATATTATGATGTATTTATGCCCTGGAGCAGAGGATGAACGCGGCTGGACTGAGGTGGGCAGCTCCAGGCTGGGTGAGTCAGGTACCAGTGGCTTCACCCCCGTCCCCAGAGCTTTGTGGGCAGAGCTTCTGCACTGTGCCCGTGCCCCTGGACACGTCTGAGTGCAACCCCCGAGGGCTCCTTAGGTTCTCTCGGGTGTCTCTTGTGGCGCGGTTTCTTTGCTCAAACCCTCTCGGGTCAGTGGGGCTGTGCCAGTTCACGGCCCTAAGAAATGCCGGCACAGGGATATTGCCGGGACATCCCCGGCTCCTCCCGGAGTGATTGGTGCGGGCGGCATCTGTAGGATCTGTCATTCCGTCTCTTGCAGCATCTTCTGCAACATCCTCTGGCTCATCAGCGTCACCGTCTCCCCGCCGCGCTCATCCATTCCCTTTGATGTCTGTGCCGGAACGCCCCTCTGTCCCCTGGCTGCAGAGCCACCCGGCTCAGTCCCTGGTTCCGCTGGTCCCCGTGCACATGCATGGGTGTATAAATATCCATGGATGTGTTTAAATTCCTGTAGTTGTTCATGGATTCCTCCTGGGAAAAGGAAGAAAGAGGCAGAATTCACAAGAGGCTCTTCTGGCTGACACTCAGATGCTGCTGTGGTCACGGCTGTGGCAGACACAAAACTGAGAGGATTAAGGAAGCATTGGGGGCTGTCAGAGGAAACATTCCTGTGCTCCAAACAAGTTTTTGAGAGATTTTGGCATCTAAATCCTCAGCTTCAGGCTGCATAATTTCTTTAGCGTATGTCCAGTGCTGGGTGGACCCACAATCACTCTTTGACCACAGAGTTTCCAGATCCTCGCAGGTCTGTCTGCTGGACAGAGGTGGTTGTGCAGCTGGACACAGCTGTCAGAGCCCCCCTGGAACCGGGACCTGGAGGGAGCACCCAAGCACCAATTCCTGGAGGAGCATCTGGATGTGAAATATTTAAAAATACCACACCTGACCTGTATATGCAGTGGTTTCATGATGACACAGTCAGTCAGGAGGTAGAGGTTCAAAACCAAAAAATAAGGTAACAAAGAGAGAAAATGGTTTGTATTCACCAGGAAGAGAGAGCTGTGGGTGCCCACGTGGGTGTGAAGGAGTTCTTGTTTTCAAAGTCTACTTCGTGTTGTTCTGTGTCTCTTACTCCTACTAACCTCCTTGTAAGCAGATTAAAGATGTCCCTGAGGAGAAATACAGTTCACTGAAAGTACTGAAGAAGATAAATCTTTTTTTCAGAACTTTCAGGGATGGCAGTAGGAAATAAAAAATAAAATTCAGCTCATGGTAGCTGTTAATTTTAAGAAGAATGAATGATTGTGAGCATTGCAGCAAACCGTCCCATGTCTCAGTAAGTGTGAAGACTCTCTGTCTCTGCTGTCAAAAATGGAGGAGTTTGATCCAAACCAGTTGTCTGTATTCCATGAGTGGGGATAGGGTACGCCATAGATACAGGATATTCTTTTCCAGTGTGAGCATGGATGGGGATGGCCACAATCTGCAGATTCTTCAAAACAAATCATCAAAGTTCATGCCTGGTTTAGATGGGTAAAGTTAAAAGAAGGTAATTCTGCCTTTCTGCAGACATGATAATTTCATGTCACCATGTTCAAGGAAGGAGGATTGCCTTTAGGCAGCTGGAGACAAAGGAGCAAAGGAAAATGCATGTGCTCACTAATGTCAGGAAAACCTCTTCATGTGGCACTGGTGTTCCTGTATCCATAATGGCTCGTGGGACTGAGACCCCAGATTAGCAGGGAACTCATCTTTTATGAGCTCAGATGACACAAAAGTGGGCTGCATTTCAGGCACACAAAACTGCCTGCTATTTATTTTTGTTCTGCACGAAGACAACTCCTTTTCACTGGTTCTGAGGCATCAACTCCATAGGGATGATGAATAATAACAACCAAATATCACAAACATGCACAGGGAGCTAATGCCAAATAGCAGTTTTGTAGAAGTCTGCTCAGAGCTGGCTTAGACTTGGTTTTCAAAATGCTGACAGCAGCCATGATAAACGTTACTGAAATATTGGTAACACAGACACAGCCTAGCATCCTCGACATCTTTGCTAACTTAATAAAGGATGAACAAAACAGCAGTCAGACCCAGGGGAAAAGAAATAAAGGAGATGCCATAAAGGGCCATGATGATAAACCCGAGTGCCTCTCCAGGTCCCAATTTGGGTATTTAAATGATCTTTGCCTTAAACAATGGTTGGAATCAGACAGACATATGGTGAATATGGCCCCATCCATCCTCTGCTCTCAGCCCAGGAAAGCTGCTCGGGGAGGGGCAGGTTTGCTGTGGAAGGTGATGTACACTCAAGGAACCCTTCATGGGGAAAAAGGAGTGGAGGGAAAAAAAGAAAGAAAAAAAAAAAAAGAAACAACTTTGTGGAAAGGGGAAAAAAACCTGTTAAAAAGCAAAGCTGCACACTTTGGTGCTGAGCGGGGAGAGAGGCAGGGTCCCCCCTGCCGGGGAAGTTGATGAATAATCCGCAGGGCTCAAGCTGAGCCCTGCGCTCGGAGCGGCTGGTATCCCACACGAACACTAATCAACCAGTATGAAACATCCATTTTAAACGCAAATGAGGGGGGCCTTTTCAAAGGAGACCCAGCGAGGGGAGGGAGGGGGAGTTCAAAGCTCAAAATGGTTCTTTCTTTCTTTCTCTCTCTCTCTCCTTTTTTTTTTTTTTCCTCTAAAGAAGACAGAAATATGGTTGGTTATTATCTAAGTTATTGCTATAAAGAATTTTGAAATTAAAAGATAAGCTTTCAGAGGAAGCTCAGTAATTTTCATAAAGAAGGACTTAAAACAGATGTGCCCTCTTTAATCGGGGTGTGCTTGAAAAAATATAAATGCATTTTTAACATAGCAGGGGGAAAAATCATATGGTTACACATTTGTCTCCTGGGCAAAAATAATTTAAAAAAAAAAGTCTCTGTGCATTAAGTATCTCACAAATAGCCACTACTGGAACTTTCTTATCCAGCAAAAACTCGGGTGATTGATTAGTTAGTGTTTAGGAAGCAAATAAATATCTTACGTTGTTTCCTCTTTTTCCCACTGTGCTTTTTTCCTATTCCTATAACATCAAAGTGAATGAACATCTTCACCAGGGTCAACCCATGGCTCTTAGTAAACCCCCAGAACTTATTGATTTAGTGATCACCTTTCTTTTCAGTTAAATTTTTTATATAATTTCTCTGTCCAATAGAATGCTGTGGCAAATAAATTTCAATCCAAAACTCCGGTCCCTTTCCTTTTTTCTGGCAATATGGGGCTGCCCTTACAGATTCTGCCCAGAATCTGGTGACACACCAGAGAAGGTTTCATAGACTAAGGGTTAGGGAGGGAGATCTTGAGGATTCTGAGTTTCCTCAATGTTCTTCCTGAACGAGCTATTTTTGCCCTATTTTCTTAAGCGCATGCTGAAGGAGGAAGCTTTTTCAGTAGGGAGCTCTTGCTGGAATATGGAATAGCGAGGAGCTGATTCGATTCTCTGGAATACAGCAACACGGCAATCCTCACAAGAATGCTGTCCCCAAGAAATCCGCATGTCCTGGCGCGGCTCAGCCCGAGCGTGGCGGCTGCCACGGGCAGGTTTTTGTGCAGCGCATCCCCGGCGTTCTGAGCAGCGCACAAAGAGCTCCGATCCCAGCGCTGCACTGGAGCACCTTTGGGCTGCACGGAGCAGGAGCTCCTTCCTTTGCAAGGGCGCCTCTTGGAGAGGCAGCTCCCCAGATCCCACCCGAGGCTAACACAGCGTGCGGAGATGTCCCCCGGCAGCAGCGCCTGTCCCCGTGCTGCGGGCGGGCTCGGGCCAGG
The DNA here is from genome assembly GCA_020086605.1 of Lanius collurio. Lineage (NCBI taxonomy): Eukaryota > Metazoa > Chordata > Aves > Passeriformes > Laniidae > Lanius > Lanius collurio. The sequence continues at coordinate 10,570,388 of JACBWW010000031.1, read as the reverse complement.
AGAGCGGTCCGGGACGATCCTCCCGGTCCCGGCAGAGCGCCCCGCAGGAGCCCCCGGGGCCCGCACAGCACCGCCAGCCCCCCGTTCCCACGGGACCCCAGCCCCCCGTTCCCACG
>JACBWW010000031.1:10555500-10569886 GCA_020086605.1 Lanius collurio | reverse complement strand
CTGCAGAGCCTGACAAAGGTGGCAGGACCCTGAAGCGCCTTTCAAACAGCAACAACACAGGCGAGGCATGAGCGGCTGTTGCGTTTTTCCTTTGGCAAACACAAATGGGAGCCGTCTGTCCACACCTGGATGTGCTCCCAACAACCTTTGCAGTTGACTTTTTCCATTTTTTCCTTGCTTTTTGGCAAGCTGCTAAATTTTGTGAGTGGTTTGCTGCTGCAAATATCTGCTGTGGTGGCTGGGAACCACAGAGGTCCTCTGTCCATGGGGCTTCTTTCTGGTTCCATGGATGGGAGAGAAAAAGGCAAGGCCCACTCACAGCTGGATGGAAGGTCTGCTCCTCCTTATTTTGTATGAATATAAATTTTTGCAGTCACATCTGTGCATTTAAGATTGCAGTCACATAGGCTGAGAGATTGTTTTGCTGTGCACAGCCACAGCCTGCAACCCGACCCTGCAAATGTGAGGGCTGTAAATATGCCCTGGATTTTGAAGGGAGTTGTCTGGTTATGAGGAATGTGGTCCTTCCATTACCAGTTATGTCAGCTGACAGCTGGACTCACAGCTAAGTCACAGAACAATAAAACAGCACCTAATTATTAGAGGGAGTCACACACAGTGGGAGACCTGCTTTGACATTTGCCCATTTATGACTTAAATATTATGGCTCTCCAGCAGTAGGAGACATAAAGAGCACCTATTATCCAGTTTTCCTTTTGTGTAAGCAAAATGCTCTCGATACACACTAATGCTCTTCTAATGAAAAAGTCACAGGAAATAAATTTGCTGAAGAAAAGTGAGATGCCAAATGCAAATGTATCTGTCCTTAGCACACAGGAGTCACGAGGCTTGAGGTGGATGTAGCCTCAAGAACTGTGTTCATTTCTCTGTGAACATGAATATTTCGGATTGGAATTCTTATTTTAATTTAATAATAGCAGAGTCGTAGCATAAAAGCAATAGAAGTTCCTTCTCCTCCTTATTCAAAGCCCATTTTCAAGGCTGAGTGATGACTTCTAATCTCTGCACTAACACTTCATGTGTTTACACAAACCCAGCTGTTTCCCACGAACTCTTTGTGGACCATAAACCCCAGCTTCCTTTTGTCCCATGTTAGAGCTCCTTCATGACCAGCAGCCTAAGAATGGGTCCAGATAAAAAATCCTGAACATAAATAGCAGGTAGCTGACCGTGGTCACCTTTTGGGGAAGCCAGGCAGAAGGAGACACTCTGAGTGCCCCCCAAAATGGGCTCCTGGCACCTCTCAAACCCCTGCTTCTCTGCTCTGTCTGGAGTTACCTAAGTTCCATCCCTCCTCAATAATGAAATGTTAAAATTATTTGAAATTATGATGATAAATGCAGACTCAAGGGGTTTTTTTTGTTTTTGATTCAGGAGCCTTCCAGGTGGTTCTTTGACCTTTGCACAACATTTCAGTGCACACCTTGCCTTGCTGCTGGAGTTTGCTGCTCCATCAGAGCTGTCCCAGTGGCTGGATGTACACACAGCACCTGAGCTGAACAGGAGCCACAGCCGAGCACAGGAACCTGGGAGAGCTGGAGTTATTGATGTGCCTCCCTATTAAGAATCCCAGTGATGTACTGGGATCATTTTAGTTTTGCAAATCTCTCTTGCATAGACAGGAACTTACTACAGCTTCACCCTTGCAGCCCATTGCAATATTTACCTTTTACACCTCTGGAAAAAAGGCCAGATCTTGCTTGCTATTCTCCCATGGGATGACTCACTGAGTCAGAAAGTAGAACAGCATTTGGGCCAAAATCCAAGATATTTCAAAACAATCTGCTGTTCTCAGTGTACCTCTCAAATGTCTTTGGAATTCTTTTAATTGAAAATTCTTTTGGCTTCTCCAGCTTCAGCACAAGTTAATCCCATAATAGGACAACATTCATTAAAATTAAGAAAATATTAGTTACACTGAAGTCATAATTAAAGACAGTCCTTGATGCTGTACATTTTCAAGATATAATTGATACCCATGATGATTTATTCAGTCTATGCACAGATTTTGCTAAATCTTTTAAACACTTTACATTTTTCTTTTTAGGGAACAGATCGTTAGAGTGGAGTGATTTCTGCAGTTTAGATTATACACATTTTATGGTCAGCTTCATTTTAAGTTCCATTATGCAGCATGTTAAATATCTCTTGATTCTGTTTATGCAGTGGTTGGAGTTGATATGAGCTCCAAGATCTGAAGTGCCATTGATTGCCTCCTCACACAATAGTCTGTTACTTGGATGTCCTACATTTGTAAAAGAAAACAGTGAATTTAAGCTGTATTTGGGTTCCAGTCAGTGCAGTATTTGTAGCATTTGCAGTTTTGATCTGTCATATCAGTTGTAAAAGAAAACAAGGATGAAGTTTCCTTCATGATTTGCTTTTAAAATATAATTGATTTCTGCAGCCAAGTGCTTTAATCATGGTTGGTTACTTAATAGAAGTTTCAGATTTGTGAAGTACTTTTTGAAGTGAATGTTACCCCCCTGTTTCTCTAAGAATGATTATTTACAGCCAGGCTGGATGGGGCTACCCAAGCAGTGGGGTTTTGTCCTCAAGCTAGAGAGAAGTGGGTCAGCTGGGCTCTTGATTTCTGCAGCATTTGTCTGACAGGCAGTCCCTGAAGAGTCCAAGTCACATCAGAACTCCCAATTCTTACAGAAATCAATGTATTAGTTGAGGGTTGCTTACACAGAGTACTTTGCAATATCTCTGCACATGAGGCATCCTTTGGTGTTCTACCCTGACACAAATGATGCCACTGTAAAATCTTCATTTAGGCAGAGAAAAAGTAGTTTCTTCTTTTTTTTTGTGTTTCAGCACTCAAGGAGGACCTCCTGCTCCTGAATCCAGACTCATCTTCTTCCCCTTGCTCACTCCCCTGGAGATGTCACTATTTCTGTGGTCTTCACTCCTTCCCCAGAGGGAAAACTCTCTCCTGGGTTAAGATTTCGCTGCAGAGAGGAAGTATAAAGTGAAGGAACTAAAGAAAGGAATGGCAGCTTCATTTTAGTTGGATAAAAGGCTGAGACATACCTATCTCTCACATCAAGCAGAGATTAAACAGAAAAGGCAACATGAAATTGGGATGGAATAATTTTTGCACAGACTGCTCTCTCAGCATAAAGGAATTTAAAGGAAATTATGTCTGTAGGATGCCGTGGAACAGTGGCAGAGCTGTGCAGCTGTGGCAGAAAAAAAGCAGTGGTGGCTTCAGAGGAAGTTTTGGGGGTCCATGGCCTGTGTGGAAACAGCCTTTGCTTGATTTGAAAAATCTGGTGGGCTCATGATCAGATTTCACAAACTCCTTCATGAGAAGATAAACCTTGTATTCAGGGGAAAACCCGTAGAGGTTCAGTGAGGAGACACTTGGAGTGTTTCTCCTCAGGTTTTCTCCTCCCCGCAGTCTCTGGAGGGGAAGCAGCGCTGTGGCCCCGGGGCAGCTCAGAGAGGTGACCCTTGGGGGAGCTGCAGCCGCCCCAGGGCAGCGCTCAGGGCTCTGCTCCCCCTGGCCTTGCTGCAGCCAAAGGAAGTGTGGGACGGTGCTGGGGAGGGAAGAGGAGCATTGGAATAACCAGAATAATGGCCAAATATGTGCAGGCTGCTCAGGGTGGTGAAGATCTGCAGCGCTGGGGAAGGGAAAGACAGATCTGCAACATTATCAGCCTCAGCTCTCTCTCTCTACGCATGAAACTATTTATTACTTAGAAATGCATTTTAATCTCTTGCATCAATATTAATTTTATTCAAAGAAACAAAACTCACTCAACAGGCTTATAAACATGGGTAGGAATGATGATCATTGCCAAAAACATGCCTGTATTGACAATTTTCCAAGCCCCAGGTCCCCTAGTGCCAAAAAGGTGCATTGCTCTGTGCCTGTGGCCCTGTGCTTTATGTATGAGAAGGTAATAGATTGAGCTTCTAATAGGAAAAAAGAGAACAATATTAAATTATTCTCCCGCTTAATTAAAAGCATAATTATTAAAGGAACAACCAGATTGAGAATCTAGATTGTGTGAGAAGAAAAGTTCCCCCCGTTTTGCGGTGCTCTCTCCGCTCAGACGGGGGATCCTCGCTGAGCAGCGCTGGTGCTTCCCTGGAACCTGTGCCAGGTTACAGCAGTAATTGCAAGCCCCCCAGGATCCCAGCTCAGAAATTTTTGTATGTTCTCAGGAGACAAAGATGAGTGATCATCAAAGGCAGAGGAACACAGCATGACTGTCATAAGCCTGAAGTTACAACTTAGACATGCAATAGAAAATATCATTGGTACCTCTCCAGTGCATAGCCTGTAGTAATTAAAAACTTGATCCCTGCTGTTTTATCATCTCATTAGCAATGGGGGCACAAGACTTTTATCCTTGTTTGTCAGGAATCAAACATACCAGAGCAACTCTGATTATAAATTGATGAAAGTAAAGTTAAACTTTTAAATAAGAGCAGTTTCAGTTCACAATGTTTTTAAAGCTGATTAAAGAGATCTCATTTCAGTAAAAAATAATACCCAAGTCCAGCACAGACAGTAGAGGTCATTGCTGGGGATAGGACGTGGAAGGGCATTTGTACTTCTAAAATATACTGGGTGAGAAGTAAATACAAGCCCTTTCTGACAGCTTTAATCCAACAAGTCTCAAACTTCTGATGAATTTTAACTCTTCAAGCATTTCACGAAGCTCAGGCCTGTGCCAGGTTTCCTTACAGGTGGCTCCTGGACAGAGGGTGCTGTTCCCATGCCAGTGAGTGCAGTGCTGGTGTCTCTGTCCGTGACAAACTCTGTTAGCAGCAGCACTGTTGGCTTCCCTCTCACACCTTGCCAACAACCTGCTCAGCATTTGTTTCAACCCCGCAGGGTTCTGGTGTAATTGAAAGCCTCTTGAAATCAATGCAGAAGACCCTAGTTGGGTTTGAATCAGTCACTTTAAGGAGAATTCTTCAAGTAGCTCCACGATGGCTCCCTGTTTCAAGAAATATTGTCACTTTATGGCATTTTAATAAATCCCTGACCTGAGCAGTGCCCAGCATTGAACTGGGCAGAGGCAAATTTGGTGGGAGAGGACTGGCGGTAACATTCTTTTCTTTTGTTTGATACCATCTGAAATCACATTTTTCCCCCCTTTTTTTCTCCCATGAATCTCTGTTTCTCCTTCCCTTTCTTCTTCTTCTTAAGATCTGTGACTCTCCTGTCGGAGGTCTAACAGGGGAACGCATCTGAGCCACTGTGCTGATTTTATTAACAAGTTTTTTATCCCAATGAAAAAGCTGGACCTGTGTCTTTTCATAGTGAGTAGGAAGCCACCCTTGATGTTTTGGGTCATTATAAGGAAGGATACCATTCATTATTTCAAAGCAAAGATGAATCAAAAGTAAAGAATCGGAATAATTTTTTCTTTCAGCCTGGTCCTTTAAGCCAAGAAGACTAATCAAGAACTCAAGGGCTTTTTTTCAAGTGTAAAAGGCAAGCAATGAGAAACAAAGCAAAAATGATGATAGAGTAACTCATTATTTCACTGTGATTACTTTATGAGCAATAAAGTTATCAGATTCAGCAGAATTCATTGTCTGAGCAAATGATCCATCAAAGGCAGAAGAGAATTACATGTTGAACCACCTTCTTTCACAGAAAATTGCATCTTTAAAATATTGTTTTTACAGCAGATAAGCGATGGTTGCTTAAACAATCTCTCAGGAGTGTAAAAATTTAGACTTATTCCAAATGAAAAATAAAGATAGACAATTTTCTGAAAAGTTACAATGAAGAATTTATCTTTCAAGATGGGGAAAATAGACTTTAAATTTTGACCATTTAATTAAATTGAAATGGATCAAACAGAAAAGTGACAGAAGGGAAATCTATTTCAGAACTGAGCATAATTGACCTATTGAACTCCCTGTCACCATGCAAACTGTGCAGGCAAGAACTTAATGGGACTCCACAAAGGAACAGATACTGCAAGAAAAATTTTGTGAAATCACGATAGTTCTTTTTTTGGATTGCAGTTTTGGAAGGGATGTGAAGCTTTCTACTTCAGGGCATAACTCAGGCTCCAAGTGTTGTGGCTTGGGCAGAAATGTCTCCCCGCAGGCAGGTTACCCTGGGTGAGGAACTGCAGCATTCCTGTCTCTTCCCATCAGCATCTGCTCCCAGCCCTCCTCCGACAGATCCGGGGCTGCTCCAGCACCAGCCCGATCAAGTGTGGAATTCGGAATATGCCTCTAAATGGAAACAGAGCTCGGCGAAGGGACAGACCTTTGAGCAGCGGGGAATTCCTTCTCTGGAGGGCTGCTCAGTGAGAACCGTGTGCCCCCAAATGGACAAGCAAGAGGAAACATTTAACCCCCCCCCCAAAAAAAAAAGTATTTCCACTGATTCCTGCAAACGCAGTTACGGTTTGTAGAACAAACCCGACGCTTCAGCTGCTAAAGGATGCTCTGAGATCTGCATTGTCCTGGGTTTCAGGGCATCATCGGCACTGAGGACAAGAATTCACCTTCTTGCAGACCATGGAAGTACCTGTGGGGCTCTGAGAACCGACACTTCCCAGGGTTTTGGGGCTTCCAGGCAGTTTTGTTTCCAGCAAAACTGCAGAAGGAGGCCGGAGAAGGACGTGCGGATCAAACCGTGCGAAATGCGCGTTTGCTGCTGATCCGCACCCGCTTTGTGAGGAGCGCTGCATTTGGCTTTTCCCTTGGGGCATCCACAACAAAGCCTCCTTGGCCGGGGATTTCAAAGCTGCCTTCAGCATTTGGAGGCCTGCTGAGCTCTCCCTAAAACCCGTGTATGGTTTTCCAAGAGGATTGCTCCCTAAGTTGTTTTTTTCCTTTCACTACCCGACAAGTGGTCCAGATTAAGGCTTGAGTGCTTCCTGCAACTATGGAATGCCTGCAAAAATAAAACACGTCTTAAACAGGGTGAGGACTGGGTCAAGCCTATCTGCTGTAACAACCGTTTGAGCTGAGCAGAGTTTAGAACAAAGTCTGGAGTACAGATCTCTTTCTATAAACAAACCATAAACATTGTCCTGGAGAAACTGAAGAGGTCTCTTAAAATCATATATGTACCAGCAACATTTAAACCAGGCCTACTGTGTAGCAGGTAAAGCAAACTGCTATTATTGCCCTTTTTTTTTTTTTTTTGGCACTGCTATTATTTAAAATACATTTCTTTCTTCTGAGATGAGGAGAAACACTTCATTCCCAGGCACAGAAGGAGAATTGCAGAGATAAATATGTTTCTGACTCACCCAAATCAAAGCTGACCCTGTGGTTGAAGTTGGTGATAAAAAAAAGAAAAGAAGAAAAAAGAAAGTAAAAGAAAACTGTTCCCCTTCTCTGTGAGCGGAAAAAAAACTTCAGCAAAGATAGTGTAAAAAAGCAAAGCAAGATTGCTCACCCCTGACCGCCCTTTTAGGATCTTATCATTAATGTAACATTTAACAGGCAGCCATCTCAAGCTGAACCAGCCTTTCCCCTCCTGAAGTCTTTTTGCTTCGCCAAGCTTAAACCCCTTCTTTTCAAGATAAATATGACACAAAGTGAAGCATAAATTCAGTGAGAGTCACAAGATGCAGCCAGACTACAGAGAATGCAGAAATCCTCCTGGCCCAGGGCTGAGAGCTCCAGCTGCCCCTCTGCAAGGGGAATTTTCTGACAAAAATCAGAGTAAATTCCCTGCTGATGGGGTTGGACCAATCCCACATTCAGGAAGGACACCCAGGGGATGTTCCTGTTCCTGCAGCCCTGCTCAGGTCCTGGCAGAGACATTGCTGGAGAATTTGTTCCCTGTTCTGTCCAGATGGGAACTCCACCAGAAAATCTGAGAGATGGAGAAAATGAATTTTTCACAGAAGGAATTCCTTTTGTTATGTGGGAGCTGTTCCACCTGAGACAATTCACACAGCTGCTCAAATGAAATAATTGTATTTTGGACTGTTTGCATTAGTTGCCATTATTTATTACACACACAGAGGAACACATTAAAAGAAAATTATTCAGGTCAAACGCAGGCACTTAAAAACAAGAAAATGCCAGGTTTGGGATGGTGGTGGAGCAGCATTAGCTTCCTGCTGTTCATATGTTATGGCAGAGTTATTAATGACATAATTGCATGTTTTTCCCAGAGAAACCAGGCCTCCCTGAGCACACAGGGACAGAGCAGTGCTGTTCAGGGCCTCCCTGTGTCCGTCCCACTTCATGGACAGCCCTGACTGCCTTTGAGACAGGATTATTCATTCCCTAATGGACCTTCCTGCAGCACTTATCACTGAAGTACTTACTCTAAACACATAACTCATGCTTGCAGGCTCCGTGAAGACAAATAACAGCATTATTGTCACTTTGTTTGCCAGGATTTTTTTAATCCTTCATCTTAGTCCCGGAGCTGACTGAAGCAGTCAGCTGACATCACACATTCCAGCACAAGCAGACACAGTTTGGCTGAACCATGAGCAACTGAAAGGTGTTCTCATAATAGGAAGCACTGGGCAACCTGCCTTGCCAGCAGTGCAGCTGGCCCCATTTGCTGTTTTGTCAGGAAACGTGTGCTTCCTCTTGAAAGAAACCCAGAAAGGATAATGGCCATGCCCCTTCCTCCTGCCCCCCAAATTTATGGACTAGCTCAGACAAATAAAATACATAGTTTATCAGAAGCCAGGGGGACACTATCCATCACAGCAACAGCTTAATAGACTTTTCCTGAAAAGGGATTTAAAGGAGGAATTTAAGATATCTGTCACATTTGGCATATGCAAGAATGTATATACACCTTATGCAAACACTGGTGGATTACATGTACATTTGTGATGGATGTTGAATCTGGCCCAGAGGGAATAGTTGGGGGAGATAATGGATAGAAGCATGACAGGGAGATGTTGGGCGAAATACACTTTGGGGAATGCAGCCAAATTTATTGGCAGTTGTTATGCATTAATAGCCTGATGCAAGAAGGAAAAAAGAACTTCCCAGGGATGAATGGGATATATCTGTTTTATTTGGTGATACGGATTGGGAAGGGCAGATCCAGTAGTGCTGCCTTGGGGGACTAAATGACAACAGATCAGATGATCTAGATACTTCCAATTGCCCTTTGTTCGTATGGTTTGCACTTTAGAAATATCCACTCCTTTTATGTGCACTGAATATTTCCCTAAACTGCACTAAAATTCTCAGCTGGTGCTTTCTCATACCCAGGACAGGGAGAGCAGGTGGCAGGACCTGGAGCCCGTGCTGGAAGTTGGAGGCAGCATCTTTGTGTGGCCATGCCTGCGTTTCCTCACTCTCCACTGAAGGGAAAGGCTGGAGCTCACAGGGGGATGGAGCCTGAGCTCTTCTTTCATCCAAAAAGCAGAGGAAAACCCACGCAGTGTTCTCTGCCCCACACGGAGCTCTCAGCACATCACCAGTGCACCACAGACACTCCTGCTGCCTTGCCCTGCCTTGCCCTGCCTTGCCCTGCCTTGCCCTGCCTTGCCCTGCCTTGCCCTGCCTTGCCTTGCCCTGCCCTGCCTTTCCTTGCCCTGCCTTGCCCTGCCTTGCCTTGCCCTGCCCTGCCTTTCCTTGCCCTGCCTTGCCCTGCCTTTCCTTGCCCTGCCCTGCCCCGCCCCACCCCACCCCACCCCGCCCCGCCCCGCCCCGCCCTGCCCACCCTGTGCATCCCGGGGTGCATAAAGCCCACATGTCACCGAAGCTGTTGCTGTCCAAGCACTCTGGCACACGGAAAACCAGGAGTTTGTGTCTGAGCTGAAAGCACAGAGCGAACAGGAGCAGCCTTACAGAGTTCTGCCCTCGTGCAGTCACTGACACGATTTTTGAGCAGCTTTTACATGTCTGAAAATTGACATATTACTGGTAACAGCACAAAAGGCCCTCTCTTTCAATAGCTGTTCCTCAGCAATCAGTGTCCAACCCTTAATGTTTTCTTTTGTTGAAAAAAAATCAGAAAAACTAAAATAAACCACAATCTGGTTCTGTGCCAACAATATTAACCAGCTTCTTTTAGAGCCTTTGAAGTTAGCAGGGGGCATCCAATCTTGTGGTGCAAGTAAAGAATGATACTTTAAGCGATTCCTTTTCATCCCTTTAACTTAATGAAAGATTAATAGCCTTGTTATTTTTGTTTCTGCTTTATTTTTCTATTGGGGGAGGGGAGGGAATTTTTGGCACTTGTTGAAACTGAAATGTTGCCTATAATGATTTTATGGATCAGTGAAGCACTGAGTTGTTTGGGTGTTGGGTTTTTTCCCTGTCTGTGAATCCTGTTTAACAATGCAAGGCACAAACAAAGTTCCGTACTTTGAGTTCAAAAAACCAGCCAAGCCTTTACTTTTGGGAAGCAGGAGGAGGAAGGTGGAAGGAAGCTTTGGAGTGCACAGACCTAAAAGAAAAAGTGGCGAAGAGGGGCTTAGCAAATCTTTTCAGGCAAAGAGCTGCGGATTAGTTATAAAAATGTAATCCACTTCCTAGCTGAAGAAAGCAGCTTTATGTCGCTGCTGGCTGTGAAGATACAATGTGGGTTTAGAACCACCATTTATTTATATATTTTCAACCAGAGCCAACAGGGCAGCATTCCTGCCTTGCCATTGCCATCCAGGGCCTAGGGGATAGGTGGCTTTTATTTTCTCTTTCTGTTTTCGTTCCATGTCTCTTTGGGGGGCTGAGGGGGCCAGTGGGGCTCACAAATGTCTGCTAAAAACCTTCCTGCAGCCATCTGTTCCCTCTGCCCCTGTACTGCTGTTTCTGGGCTGCACTGTGCAGTTTGGAGGTGCTGGGGGTGCAGCTCCAGGTGAGATCCGTGGGGAGCCCAGGGGAGCAGGCTGGGATGGTGTGGGACCTGCAAGGGTTTCATTTGGCCAGCTGAGGGTCTGGCCAGGCACGTCTCTGGAGCCTGGACAGCATCAAATGGGGAAGTGCAGGTGCTAATTTTGGTATTTCAGCTCAGACATCTGATCTTCTGCAGGGGGAGGATGAACGCAGTGTGGTCCATGACAGTTGAGAACAATAATAATAACAATAAACCCAGGGCCGAGTGTGAATTGGCACTACAGCTTAAGCAAACCAGAAGAAGAAAAAGAATATGTATTTTTACTTTCATTTTATGAAAGCAAAGTCATTGGTGTTTCATTTTCACCACCAGGGCTGAGGCAGATTTACCCTGAGTACACATTTTTTATTATATATATATACACACTATAAATTATAGTCATGAAATTATACTATAATAAATACTTATGAATATTAAATGACTGTATTCGATAAATTACTCTCTCAGAATCATACAGAGCTTGGTGATAGAGCCAGAACCCTATTCCAGATTTCTCATCTCCTAAACCAGGGTTTTATCCATTTAAAGTTTCATTCAGAATTTCACATTAGCATCACAGTTAATGAGACCCCTGCAGCATCCTACAGCCAACATTTACAACATTCCTAAATTTTGGTACAACATTTGGTGATCTGCTTTTCTCCAGATTTGGTGTTTAACCTCACAGTAGATTTTGGCTCAGATGTCCACTTTAATTGTGGCAGGAGCCCCACCCGGGCAGCCCCAGGTGCCAGCCCCCCTCCCTGACACGCTTCAAAGTTGTCTTCATCAGAATTCAGAGGAAAGATGGTCCCAATATATGGAATAAAACACATCACTGCTCTTGAGAACTTGTCTCTTTCAAATGAGAAATCACAGTAGTGTAATACTGTAAAAATTAGGCAGAATTTTTCTGCTATTATACCAAACAGCCTGCTTAATAAATGGGTAATGAAAAAGAATAATTTATTACAGCTTGTGAATTTTGACAGTTCTAAAAAGATGTTCTTAGAGTTTCCCCAAAGGGAGAAGAAGAATGTTTCTTCCTTAACACACTGGCGTTAGATGTAATTTCTCTGTCTGTAGAATTTTGCTCCTGCCTGGTAGAAGGGATTAGATTTTTTTTCTTACATCATAACCTATTTTAAGCAATTATAATCTATGGGTAATAAATCATTTTCATTCACCTCTCATGGGGAGAGAAAAGATGTGAGAAAGCGTTCTGGAGTTTTAATTTATATCAATGTTTGCATTACTATTAAATGAATTAAATGGGTTCTACAAGTGTTCTCTCATAGATCTGCAATAAATTATGGAGCATCTCAACCTAAGTAATTTAATTGTCTCTTTTACCAGCTTTTTGTTTTGTTTTGGTCATTTTTTCAACTGGGTGGCACAAACAGTTATAAAACACACAGAAAAGCTCTGAAGGCTCTCGGGTATTGCAATCTAGGCCACCCCTTCCCCCCTGCAGGCACAGCCCATCCCTGGGAGCTGCAGGGACCTGCAGAGCCCCAGCAGCAGAGGAACCTGCAAGCTCTGACCCCGCTGGGAGCACTTCCCAGGGACCATCCCCGAAGGAAACACCAGCCCTGGCAAAAGGAACTGGGATTTTTCACCCAGGGTTTATTCCTACCTTATCTCCTGGCAGCGTGGCATAATTGTTATGGTGGGAGATTTCTTAAATGATAAGAGAGAAGAACTAAATGAATCAGACTAAACACATGAAGGCAGAGCTGGGGCAAACATGCATTAACGGGAATAAATATTTGGACTTGTATTCCACACTTTCTTGTTGGGCTTTTGGAGGAGCCTAGAAAGGCATCCACAACCACAACTGCAAACACTCCGTGCCAGCCAGAATTTAGGGTTGCATTCAGTTTTCAGTCATTAATTATATAGAACCTAAATGTAAAAATGCTCTCACAATAGTGAGGAAGACCTACACAACATTTCCCAAGCTTAGAATGATTTTCAGACATGGAGCTGGCACAGGCAGCTGATTTACCAGATTTACCTGACAAAAGCCTGGGCACAGCTTTAATCCACACACAGCTCTTAAGGGCAGCCTGGGGGTGCCAGGAGGAGCCACCTCTGCTGGCCTCCTGCCCCTTCAGGCCACGACCCCTCCCCAGTTTTTGGTTTCCTTCCAGCTGCTTCTTTTTCACTGTCACACTGAGGGGACTGAGGGAGACCCAGGAATTTCTGAGGAAGGAATAAGAGCATAATATGTCAGAAAAAGCAGTGACATGAAGGGCATAAGGACAGGACTCTGCAGCGTATGATTGAATTCGGAGCTGATCCACAGTCAGGCACACTCGTGGAGCCCTCATCAGTGTTCTCCATAATGCAGTCCCATCCAGGCTGTGGTATCCCTTCAGCAGAGGTTTTACCCCCAGAGCATCTGCAGACTTTGATTGGGATCCAGGGAATTGCTTAACAGCTGGAAAATCTGAACAGCTGAATGGGAATTGTGTGTGGTGTAACTTTCTGCTCTTGCTGAGTGAGGGAGTCGGGACAGGCAGTGCTGGGGGTCAGCCCGGACTGGGGCAGAACTCACTGGAGATCTCTGTGCCCCCTGGGCTCTGGGGACACTGCAGAGCAGAGATGAGTTCAGGGCTGGCACCAAGTCACAGCAAAGACTGAGATTTTTGATTCAGTTATAATCCATTTAATTTAGGCATGAACAGAATTGAAGTTGTTTGTTGCAGTCAATGCAGGTAACAACATTTAACAAAGCTGCTTTAACTGCCCCTGCTGTTCACTGTTGTTTGAACTAAGTTCTCGTTGTGGAGGATCTCATTGTGGCCATTATGGGAAATGAAAGGTTTTGGTCTCTTACAAGAATGGACCTAAGGGGAAAAAAGATGTTTTGCTCATAAAAAAGTTGGTTTTATTTTTTGAGAAGCTCGTAGTACTTCAGTTTTTATGATAAGTGTTTGAAAGAGAGATTATGTTTTCAAGGAAGGACATACCTTTTTTATTGAGAATACAAATTTGACAATTCAGTGGAAATTTTGCTAAGTGTCTAAAAGGCCTGTATGTGCATATAGAGTTCATTTGGAAACTGGGATCTGCACAGAGCTCAGGCATAGCTACGTTTTACTGCCAAGGAAAGGGAGAAGGAGTTTTGGGGCTAAACTTTCCTGGTTAGTAGGACCACTGTGGTGGCAGGAATTAGGAATCAGCATGGAGACAGTAACTTAAATAACCTCGGTGCTGCTCCAGGAACCCGAATTCCATGGCACTGAACAGGGCAGAAGAGATGATTTGAACCCATACAGGTGTTCTGGGAACTACTGAGGACTGCATGGCCACTTGTGGGCCTTGCCTGTGGCATGAGGACCCAGGAAGAGGAAAAAGTGCAGGTCTCCATTTGCTTGGCATTGATAGGAAAACCCCTTTGCATTCTGTAGTCTGTCCTGCTGCATAAATTTCTGACATGTGTCTTCAATTAGCACTAATTATGTATTCAAAGGAAGAGTAAGGATGTTCCTGTTTTTCTAGAGGGGGTGAAAATCATGTTTCTCTGAGCTTAGCTTTAATATCTCTGCATCCTCATTCTCT
>JACBWW010000031.1:10430123-10505617 GCA_020086605.1 Lanius collurio | reverse complement strand
TGGAGAATTGGGAGGAATTTTATGGCTGTCTTTTCCCTCAGCTCTTTTTTCTTTTGTCTTCTTTGAAGAATGACTTTAGACATTTTATTTACATATTTAACCATGGATGAAAGAGGAAAAAGAAAGCACTTGGGCCGTTGTGGGAATAGTGATATGTTTAAATTAATGGAAATCTTATTAGGCTTCTAAAATTTTAAGCAAAAGATTTTTAATGAAACTTTATAATTAAACATGATTTCAAATAATGTGCCAACTCACAGGAAGGATGCATTTTTCCCTCTAGCTATCCACCTCCCCACCTCCCAAAAATGTGCAGAGGAATAATCTATATCTTAAAGTCCAGCTCTTCTTCTGTCCCGTAAGGAAAAGATTTAAAACCTTGAATATTTAATAAGCCCTGCGATAATTTAAACCATAACTAAATATTTTGTAGGTAAAGCAAGCCATAAAGAAGCCAGGAAAAAAAGCCCCACCAGCCCTCGTCCCTGCAATGGCAAAGTTTTGTGCTGTATAATCTATCACAGAGGCAGTGCAATAAAACACTTTGATATGGCTGATGGGGAAAATCAAAGTTGCATCCATTCCATCCATGTTAGAGTCGTTGGAAATTACAGTGCCAGGCAAGGCTTTCTGAAATGGGATTAAAGAAGACCCAAATAATCCATCTGAGAGGGAATGTTCTGACACTTCAGCAGTAAAGAGAAATGAAATGAGCAGCCCAGGGAGTTGAAGAGTTAATTAGTACATTAAAGATTTTTAGTAAAATAGTCTAAATTACTTACAGGGAACAATGGTGTGTTATGACAGAATGAGAACTGATATTGACAATCCCATATTTAAGAAGTCTGTAGCTATAACTGATTTTTGGGTTTAATATTTCTGGCCAGGCATTTATTACACAAAAAAATAGAGATCAGTTTAATGTTAATCCCATTCAATAATCCTATTCTCATCTATATTTTTATGCATTCATTCAGACACTTTTTAACTGACAAGTTTCATTCCAGCAACAAATTCTATCACATATTAAAAACATAGATATTAAAAAACGTCAGCCATAGAGATAACAACTGTAAAAGAAAAGGAACATGCACACAAAAAGAAAGCTGATAGCTATTCTAGCAATGTTTTGTAAGCCTGTATTTCTTACTGAATTTCCACTAGGTATTAATAAAATTAAATGGCATGCAGAGAATTGTTTGTTTTCCAAACCCAATGGGTTTATTTTTTCCTAGCTACAGCATCTTTGTAGCAGTTTTCCTCCAAAATTTAGGTAAACATGTCTGCCTAATAGGACAGGCACACTGAGAAATATTCCCATGCAAGTGCAAATCTGCACAATGCACAAAAGTTTTAATTGCCTTAGAAAGCCACCACCACCAAGAGTTAAAAGAATTAAAAACAAAAACAAATCATAAATGGATGAGTGGGTTGTATAGTATTGCTCTAATACAATTTAGCTGGCTATTTTAAGGGCACTTCCCTTGAAATGTGGTTTGAAATATTACCAAAGGTTCGATGGGGTGCATTAGTGTGAATTGCAAATCAGAACATTTCTTTAATCCCCTTTTCATGGCCTGGCTTCGGATCAGTGGCATCTAAGGGACTCCCCACTGCTTCTGGCTCAGGAGGAACCATTCACTGGGGCAGCTTCCCTCCTCTATTCCCACAGTCCAGAAAACAACGCCACAGACAGACACCCTCCAACTAAATTAGATTAAACTCCTTCTCTTCCACAGCACATTAGCCTTTTCACTGCCCAAGATTCATTATTCAGCTACTCCTAATTTAAAGATACAGTATTTTTCTGCTCTTAGGAACAAAAACAACAAACAAAACCAAAGCCAAAGCAGAAATAAAAGAAGATTCCTGGTCAGAAATAAACTTGATAATGCTATAATTACATAAAGGTAGGAAAATATCCTTTTCACTTATACTTTAATATTACAGGAATATTATAATTTAAAGCACAGGTCACAGCAGAAAGTTCTACAAACACTAAAAACAAGAACAGTAAAAAAAGAAAATGCACACAGACTTTATTTTCTTATAAACACCATTTGATAACCTTCATTCACCAGTTTTTTTGCATGCACTGTTTGCATATCTTGCAGCCAAATCTAGCCTTGTAAAGGCATAAACACAGTGAGAACTGCAGATGATACCAAGGATTAATTAGTTCTCTTGTTGTCATTTCCTCCTTTATTTCCATCCATAACTCCACTCCTACTTTTCAAGGTATAAACAATCTTTTAAACCCCCTGTCATTCGGGTCTGAGTCTGTACCTGTTCACAAATACAAGCTGAAGCAGCCAACCACTGCCAGGAGCAGGCAGACCCGAGCAGGCTCTCTGGGATCTCCGGGCTCTGGGCTGCCTTTGCTGCACTCACAGCAGCTCCCACTCCTGGGCACTGCTGGATATAACCCATAATACTTGTGTACCACCTGGAGGTGCAGAAGGAGAGAGGTAATTCTCTCTGACCATTAACCTTCTCTGATTTAGGAAAAAAATTACCCTCTCTGCTACAGGAGAATCTCTCCTCCTCACAATTTTGGGTGCCCAGGTGGCCACGGAGGCCAAAGGCCGTGGTTTGTACCAGTGCTGGTGTGGCAGCAGCACCAGGGCAGTGCTTGTCCCTCTGCACCACACCTCGAGCCCTGAGCTCAGTTTTGGGCTCCTCAGGACAGGAAAGACACTGAGGGGCTGCAGCCTGTCCAGAGGAGGGCCTGGAGCACAGAGCTGCTGAGGAGCTCCTGTTGCCTTCCTTGTGCTGCTGAGCAGCCCAAGGTGGGATGCAAGAGGTGAGTCAGTTCTCTTCGTCCTTCCAAACCCATCCATTGCTTTGCAAGGATTCCCTCGGTCTTTGCCACTGCAGAAGACTCTTTATGCTTCACAGTGCCTCACTTTGTAGTGCTGTCTGTGTGTTTGTCCCTCGAGAGAACAATTTCAGTTTTATCAGGAACTCTGAAGTGTCCTGCAGGGAAAGCTGACATGTGGTGATCCTGCATTAGTAAAATGTTAGAATCACACAGTCATGGATCATTAAAGTTGGCAAAGGCCTCTAAGCTCATCAAGCCCAGCCAATGGGTTTAAGATGATTTGGGACACAAGCTAAAATTCCAGACCTGTCTACCTGAACCCTCACACCTTCTCACTTGCTCGAACTTAAACTGATGTCCCGAGGTAACTTTTATTTGCATGGATTAATAATAATATCAATTTTACCTTTAACAATCCTTGACACAGTTCAGATCTGAACTAAAATTTAGCAGTTCAAAGATTCCCATAGATATTCCCCATGGGACTATGTTGTTGCCCAGTATTTACTATGATATATTGAGGAAGTACCAATCCCAGCACAGCTTTATGTTCTACCCCTCTGCTAGAGGGCACTGGCAGAGACAGGATATCCTGCTGGATGGGCTTCTGGCCTGACCTGCTGATCCTTTTTGCATTCTTAGGTAGCAGGACTGTATGATATGGGTTTAATCATTGCTGTAATTTGCCCTTGAACATTCTCCATCTGGCATTTGAATTTTAAGAGTGTGATGGCAATCACACGTTCTCTGAAGGAAGTACAAAAAGTGAGAAATTGAAACGCCATTGTTGGGAATGCTATTTATTATTTCCAGATCACAAAAAAGAGATGCTTTGTGTGTGCTGCAGGAGAGAAGCACAGGAGAGACTGAGCCAGCAGAGAAGGCAGGCATGTCACATCTCACAAAATCAGCGCAGAGGTCACGTATAAAAGTTAATTCTATCCAAAAGTCATGGCTGGGGTGTTTCTAGTCCAGTCTTTCCCTCACCTGATGAACTAAAAACTCATTGTAGCTGGTGGCAGAACCTCTAATCTCTAATGTCAGGCTGCAGGACGAGAGAGACCTGCTCAGGCTGGGTTTGGGGCCAGAGAACCCATTGGCTCTTTGAGCCCCACATTCACTCACAGCCTAAACCACAACCCACCCCAATGCCACCAAATCCGATCTCTTATTTCATCCTCCTCACACAGAACATGACAAGCTGTACTTCCCATGCCAAAGCAGGAGTTTGATAGGAATGTTAAAGCTTTCAACAGAGAATTCATCTGGCTCAAACCCACAGACTGCCAGTGTGGTACAGAGAAAGGCACAGAAAACTTTCCTGTACAGAGGAGTTACATCAGAATGAAATATGGGGAGGAAGTGTTACATTTAGATCACTCTTAGATGTTCATGGGTCTTCTTTCCTATTTAAATTATTATTATATGGAAGTGATTAAAACACAGTGGGAGGCAAGACCTGCTTAGTCTGAAATACTTATATCTGCACAGGGATGCACAGACAAGAGCATGGTTAAAGCATAATGGGATATTATTGCTGGGAAATGTCCCTGTGTCCTCCAGCCCCTTGTCTAACTTTGTATTTTCCCTGTGTTTAAATGAAGAATATTGCTGATGAAAGCGAGTGGGAAGTGCTCAGACACAGCAGTGCTGGAATGCACCATTGCTCCACGAGAGAGTGAGCAGAAAACTCAGACATTTGGGAGGATACTGCCAGACCTTCCCAGATTCACTGCAAGTTCAGCACATGTAATATTTGAGTTTGGTAATCTCCTGTTCAAGAGCACAGGAACAGTGTTACATGCTGCACACATTAGGCAACCATGTATACTGAATCAATTCAAAGCAGCTGTTGGAGACCAGAGGTTTTAGGGGAGCTATAGGGTGAATTCCTCCATCTATACATCTTTTTTTTTTTTTTTGAAAGTGGGAATGCAAAGGAGGAGGGAATGAAAAATTGATACTGCTCTGTGCTCCAGATGAAAGAACAAACATAATTTTATTTTCTTTAATGACTATACTGGATTCTGAAATTAAACCCAGCGGGTAAAAAGATCCTGTGCAGATTTCAAAAGAGATCATGTAGTCTGTCCATGTGCTAAGGCAGGCACATTTTTTAAGCCCTGCCATGTTCTGTAAAACTGAAAAAGGGTTATCCCTGCAAGCATTCTGCTTTTCAAAGGCATCTCTCTCCCTCCACCTACCTCAAGTCAGTGGATATTCCAAATAAATGTCATCCTAACTTTAAATGTCATTTTGTGGTTCCTCCCTCTAACTTTAGAAGGAGAATTGTTGTATACTATGCATTAAATATTATTAGACCTCAACATACAGACAGCACTCCTTTTTTTTTTTTTTTTAATCTTCTCAGCAGAACCAGACAGAAAAAGAAGCCAAAAAAGCAAACAAAAAAAAAAACCCCAAAAAACCCCAGCCATATAAATAGCTGAATATAATCCCCAGTACAGATTTCAAACCACTGAACTGAGAACAGCTAACCTTCGCTCTGAACTCTCTCCAGCTGCAGGTTAATGCAGTTAATTGCAGAGCACCTGGTCTGAGCCTCAGGTATATGAATCATCCCCACAGCACACCTTGCAATCTTTTATTCTTCTGTAGTGGCCCGGGGCAGCTGGCAGCGCCTGCTGCACCTTTGTTCCTGGTGGGTGTGCCAAAATGCTGTCAGAATTCCCTTGGTGCAGGGAAGGCTCCGCTGCAGAGCCTCGGTGCCCCTGCGGGGCCGCGCTCCGGGGGCAGCCCGGGCCGGCCCTGCCCCGCTCCGCTCCCGCAGCCCCTCGGGGTCTGCCCGGCCTGGGCTCACCGAGCCATCCCCCGAGCGCCACTGCCACACCTGGGCACAGAACGGAGCAACGGTGATCTTACCTGGGCACGAGTGTGGCACCTGCACAGGTGTGTGACACCTGCACTCGTGTGTGTGACACCTGCACAGGTGTGTGTGACACCTGCACACAAGTGTGACACCTGAACATGAGTATGTGACACCTGCACACGAGTGTGACACCTGAACATGAGTATGTGACACCTGCACACGAGTGTGTGACACCTGAACATCAGTGTGTGACACCTGCACACGTGTATGTGACACCTGCACACGAGTGTGACACCTGCACATGTGTGTGACACCTGCATAGGTGTGTGACACCTGCACATGTGTGTGACACCTACACTTGTGTGTGTGACACCTGCACAGGAGTGTGTGACACCTGCACACAAGTGTGACACCTGAACATGAGTATGTGACACCTGCACATGAGTGTGTGACACCTGAACATCAGTGTGTGACACCTGCACACATGTATGTGACACCTGCACATGAGTGTGACACCTGCACATGAGTGTGACACCTGAACATGTGTGTGACACCTGAACATGAGTGTGTGTGACACCTGCACACGTGTGTGTGACACCTGAACATGTGTGTGACACCTGCACAGGTGTGTGTGACACCTGCATAGGTGTGTGACACCTGCACATGTGTGACACCTACACTTGTGTGTGTGACACCTGCACAGGAGTGTGACACATGAGTGTGTGACACCTGCACATGAGTGTGTGACACCTGAACATCAGTGTGTGACACCTGCACTCGTGTGTGTGACACCTGCACTCGTGTGTGTGACACCTGCACAGGTGTGTGACATCTGCACATGAATGTGACACCTGCACACGAGTGTGACACCTGCACAGGTGTGTGTGACACTTGCACGTGTGTGACACCTGCACCCGTGTGTGACACCTGCACACGTGTGACACCTGCACACGCGTGTGACACCTGCACACGCGTGTGACACCTGCACACACGTGCCACCTGTCCGTGTGTGGCACACACAACCCTCCCCGTGCCTGGCTACACACACCCTGCATCCCTTCAAACCCAGCCCTCTGCAGTTCTTTTCCACGCCCCCAGTGAACTGCTCAGCCTTTGTCGGTTCTTGGGTGCAGATTTATTTGTACATCATTACAAAAAGACCACGTGAATTGACTGTTTGCCCAAACTCTCTAATGTAGAGGCCTGTACCATATGTACAGCCATGTGTGTTTTATAAATAAATAAATACCTATGTGAACATGTGTCAGGCACCCAAATGTCCACAGGGGCTTTTGGTAAGGGTGAAATACTTGTGGATACTTGAAGTTCTTGCTAGCCTGGGATTGATTATGTTGTGCTTCTTAAAGTGGTTTGCAGCTTTAAACTGGTAAATATAATTTTAAAAGGGCAGGACAATATTTTGAAAATAGCTGGTCACTACTTTGCACAGACATAACTCTGCAAGTGCAGTTTCATTTATCTGACCAAGTATTAACTGAACTACTTTTCTTTACACAGGTTTAATACAACTGTGTCATGTGACATCCTTCATCACAGATAAAGAACAGGAAGCTAAGGGATATAAAGTGGAGAAAAGCTCTGAAGAGAAGGCAAATAAGCTGTATTGAACATGCACTTTTACACAGAATTAATGATGGCTTGTACAAAAATTGTACTGTAAAAAGGACAGTCTGGAAATTATGAAAGTGCCCTCCCTGGCAATGCTGATCCTTGTTTCTTTGATGTGTGTAGGCACAGAAGATGAGGTTGCTCCTTAAGTTACACCCAAATAACAATCAGACATTGTCACAACAACGTGTGGCATCAGTGGCACCACAGCACAAGGGTGAGTGACAGATCCCAAAATCAGGGCACACAGCTACCCTTCCAGGCCACAGATGAGCTCTCTTAAACAGAAACGGATCTCTGCCTGTGATGCTTCGCTTAGGATTGATGGTTATCTTCTGAACCTGAAGGAAAAGTGGTGTCTTTATCTTAATCTATGGAAAAGATTTAAGGAATCTAAATAGTTTCCATAGTTACCATCAGTCACAGGTCATTAATCTGATCAATATTTACATCAACAGCTGAGGTCATTATGGTGTATCTTCCTCAGCATTGGTTCATTCAGCTGGGTGGGATAATTCATCCTCCGTGGCAGTGACACAGATGTGCATCCATCCTGATGTGACAGGAGAACCCAAGTCATGCCATTTATTATCTAAAATTGTCTGCTGGAGCTCAGGCAGAACTCACCTCCTGCAAATTCACATCATCTCTCTGTAAGGGCCTGAACGAGGCCTGGGCATCCTGTAAGCTCTTAAAGTGATGCCAAAGTGATGCACAGTGGAGAGTTGCACCATAGGAAATAGGCTCCCCCTTCTATTCTGCCTCTAAACCAGAATATATTAAAAAGCAGTCATTCAAAGCCCATGACATAAGTGGGAAGTTGCTCCAGAAATCCTAATTTTGTTCAGTTACGTACACTAGAGTTTGCTTTTAATGTTTTCACTGTCCTTGGCTTTGGGTTTATTAAAAATTCAGCTTGAAATTCAATTAGATGATAGATTTCTTGGAGTAAATACAGTTTTAGCATCAGATTGGTTACTTACTTTCAATTTTACTTTGCCATATCAAGCCAGTGAAATAATATAGTTACCATAATCTCCATTTCTACTTGCCCCAGGCGCTCCTGCAGAATCTTTCTTTTAGTTCTAGAACAGGTGTTTATAAAATGCTCTGTCAAAGGTAAAGCAGAGGATGGGCACATCCCTTCCTCACTCTCATGATGAAGGCTTGCTGACACAGGTCATAACTTTACAGCATTCATTCCAAACAAAAGCCTGCTATTATGTAGTGGGGGTTACCTGTAACAGGGGAAAGGAAAGAGGAGTACTTGCTCTTGTTCCTATAGTTCAGTTTGATTTTATTACCATTATATTACAGTGTTTGGGTTGTTTGGGGTTTTTTTTAAGAGGGAAGGAAAAGAAGCGTGGATTTAATTTTGTTTAGCTTCTAATCTCTTGCCAAATGAGTTAGCTGGAAGCATTTTATACTGACAAAATATGGTCTGAGCTGTAAGAGTTCTGACTCATCTGCTGCTGTCCAGTCTCCCTTGAGAAACAGTTTGTGTAGCCAGGGAAATTTTGGTCCAGGGAGTATCTGTTACTCTGCCTTATTAGTGGAGATGCTTTGAGCCTGGGACCTCCCTGCCATGTGAAATGGTAGCACAGGAGAAACCCGAGTTTATGGTGAGTCAGGTAATCAATCAATGCAAACAACAGGGCCCTACAGACAGGATTTAATAAGAAGAATGAATGGGGCCAGCTAAGCCCCCAGGGACAGATGAGCCTACTTCTCATTTTCTGTTTATTAAAACCATTCATATCAATTTGTCATGTGGAAGCATTTAGTTCATTCAAGCACAAGTGTAATTTAAAAGTCTTATTAATAATACTTTAAATACAGACTGTCAGATTCCTTCCACACAGGTGATAAGGCAACCAGAGTGGCAGCTCAAGATGCCAGTGCAAGATATATGCTAAACAATTGCTCCAACTTACTTTTTCTGTACATGATCTGAAACCAGTGTAGTTGCAGAAGACATGAATTTAGGAAAGCACTCCAAAGGCCAGAAATGAACTTTTCTGAAGTTGCTGGGTTTTTTTTCATCAGTTTTCTGAGACTCTGGCTGAGTGCACTTGCTGTATTTTGCACACTCACTGCAGGTCTCCCTACCCAGGGAGCTGCAAGGAGCCGAAGCACAGACCTGCTTCACCAGGCAGGACTGAGACCTCTGACAGCTGTGGGCATTGCCCTCAGGAGAAGGCTCTTTTTGGAACACTTCACAAGGAAGTTTATTAAAAACAGTAAATTGCTGGGGAGCTGGCCCTGTCAGGCTGTTTTTCTGCATCTCTCCTTGTGCAAATGTTATATTTTCATGAAATTTGACTCAGTGTTCTACCTGTCTCTGCAGTGAATTGTGCCTCTGGGCTTTATCCAAATGACGGTC
Organism: Lanius collurio; assembly: GCA_020086605.1. NCBI lineage: Eukaryota > Metazoa > Chordata > Aves > Passeriformes > Laniidae > Lanius > Lanius collurio. Next base: position 10,495,954 of record JACBWW010000031.1, on the reverse strand, counting down.
TCTCCATTTCCCTGACTGCCTACAGTTCAGAGCCTATAAATGTCCATTTCAGAGTGTGACAAATGTCTGTTTGTGAACTCTGGGAGTGCAATTGTCAAAGAGTAAGTTGAGACGCAAAAGAGAAGTTTTCCTGGTGTGGCCTTGGCTTTGCCTTACCCTCTCCCATTCATCACCAGTAATCCAGACACTTAGCCCTGGCATAACATCCATCTTCACATATGTAATTAGTATCACACCTACAGGCTCTGTTTCTTTTAAATAATCCTTTGATGAATGCTAGAGATATTAAGCATGTTATTAGAAGGAGATGGTGCTTAGAAGAAGGAAAAAATGCTGTGCTTCCTGACTGCTTTATTCTTTTGAATTATTGCATGGTAGAAAAAGAAAATAAAACCTTTTCTCTCTTCCAAAAGAGTATACAAAGTGCTGCCACAGATTGGATCGAACTGTTTCAGGTTCCAGTAGTTACTAAGAATCTAAGGCAGAGAGGAAAGGCAACCTCAAACTCTCAAAATATTCAATAAACCCATGGTCCAGGACTAGCTCAATACACGACAGCCTATAAACCTCAAGGCTGGGAATTGAAACAACCTCTTGGTAAGAATGGCCAGACCAGACCTCCCTCCTTAAACTAAACAACTACAGTACCTGGTAAAGTTTTATAGCCCTAACAAGGTCTTTAACAAATTAAAGCCACTGGAATCAGGACTTTGTTCTTTCTTTTCAAGCTCCCCACCTTTCCAGTCCTACCCAGAAATGCCACTGCCCAACGGATGGTTTTAATTCAGGTCCCAGAATGGCACAAAGCTTAGTATTCACACAATAAACCTTTCAAAGAAGAATTTGAGTTTACTGGAGCTGTTTAATTTTTGTAGAAGCTCTGCTGTAATAAATAAAGACTTCTGTCATTTTTGTATCTTTGTTATAATTGACTAAATCTATTAGAATATATTCATAGCTGAGGGGAGACTGGGATCCCTGTGACTGCACTTATATTTGCATTATTTATGTAGCAACAAGAACTAGATAAGGCAGAGAAATAAGATCCTTGATCATCATCTCCTTTGATCATCCCCCTTCCCCCACTGAATGCACAGAGCAGACCATGGAGGTATTCTGGTGCAGAACTGGAGTTCCACAGAGCACTTCCAGGAGCACCACACCAAAATGCTGCATTTGAGCCTTTACTGTGGGAGGATTTTGTTGGCTGTGGCAATAGCAGTGCCAGGTACCAGCCAGGGCTGCTGAGCACACCCACGTGCAGTGTGAACCATCCTGGGCTGCCTTCCTGCTCAGGGAAGGGGCACTCAGCAGGCACTGCAAGCAGGAGAAGGAACACAGATGATCAACCCAAGGTCAGTCTAAGCTGCTCAGGCAGAAAAGAAAAGCTGTGGACCTGCCTCAGCTCAGTTCACCCTCACAGACACAGCAGCTCTCAGCACAGGGTCCAGCTCTTGCTCTCCCAGAGAGGCAGAGATTCCTGGGCAGTTCTTCCCATGGTGCTGTGAATGTTCACTCATTTTCTCTCTTTCTTTCCTCTAAGAACTTTCTGTTTTCTGTGGACTTGCACAGTTTAAATTCCTGACCAAAGAGAGAGGCCCCCCAGAACACCAGCAACGATCCAAGGAAGCCCCTTGTGTACAGCTGGAAGAAATACACAGCAAGGATTCTGCTTCTCTCTCAGCTTAAAATCACATTTCCTAAACTGCCTTCCCAGTCTGTTCAGGAAACTGATGGGTTTAGTATGAAGCTACCAGCAAGTAGAAAATTGGTACCAAGACTTTTCTTATTTAAAGGAAAGGGAAAGCACATTCCATAATTGGATGTAAACCATGGCAGTGAGCAGAAAGAAAATGCTGGGAAAATCCCTTCCCATTACATGTATGGGGATTTGGGTTTAGTTGTAGATAGTTTTTTGAATTCATTGTCAGGTTTGGCATGTGCCCTTCTGCTGCTTGCACAGGAGCCTGAGAAGCAAACAGAAATTCTGAGGGTGTTGTGCTTGGAACCAGACTTGTTTATCAGGGAGTTTTCATGGTCCAGGTGTAAAATCTCCAATAAACACTGGCCACAGCTCAAACAGACAAAACCACCCCTGCTCTGACAAGCTGTGAACCACGAGGCCACGAAGTACAAAGCAGCAGCTTCTGACATCGAGACACATGGTATTCTTAGCTGACACCCATAAAACTGAAATTAGCCAAAACACATTCTTCACTAAGGCTTGGAGCATTTACTGCACACTGAATAAAAATCCCCACAAAAGAGAAGGCTTCAGTTGATGAGACTAAACTTAGAAATTATATTCCTGAAATACCCTCACTGCAGGTTTAAATTTTATTTAATGCACTTTGGAGGCCCTTCACTGACTTCAATATTTATATTCTTAAGAGTAAACAATCTTTTACCCTCCCCCCAAAACCATAGAAAATAACAGTATTCAGGACAAAGAGTAAAAAAAGGGAAGTTTTTAGGGTTGTTGGGCATTAAAGCTGCAGGACTGACAAATTCCTTTACTAGGATATGCACTGAAAGCTGACTGTGGGCCACTTCCACTCAGCTGAACATTTCCTCACAATGGCAGGGGAAAGACTCTCCAGTGATGAGCTGTTTTCACATTTTGCATAACACATCCCACCCACAAATGGCATTTTGCTATGAATGCTAAATCTCCTATGTAAAGTGTTTTACACACTAAAGTTGATTTCCTAGTGTGTAAAGTTTTGCATTTCATGACTTGCAAATTTAGCAGACTTTCTTTTCTAAGAGAAATTAATTATGGGATCTTTTACCTCTGTTGTTTCTAATTCCTTCTACACAAAACTGTGTTTCTTTGATGGCTGTATTAGTGAAGGAACGTGTCTGCCAAGCCAGATGTTTGTATTTCCACTGAAACTTGTGTTAGGATGCTGGGAGAGAGCACAGAAAAGTGCTAGAAAATCAAAGCTTAAAAAAACCAAAAAATCAGTGGAGACTTGAAACCAACCCTGCCATACAGTGCAGAGAGGTTCAGTGATTACCTCCTCTTCACCACCCCATGGCCTCTTCTAAAATCCACCTCCACTGACTTTCCTGGGCTTTGGATCAGGCTGTCAACAGAGAATGCTCGAAGGAAATGCATCTCTGTGGCTTAAAAGTCTTCATAGCACTGTGGTGACTAATAGAATATATTCTGGTGTTTTTGCAGTCAATAACTGCCCTAATTGGTGACTCCTCTGCAAGTCTGAAGTTCTGTTTCTGTGCTGGGAGTCTCCAACCTCTGAAATGGAGCTGACAGCTGCAGGCAGCACACTGCACTGGGGCAAGGTGCACACTGCTGCAGTCAAGTTCTAATAACAAGCAGTTAATGCAAGACAGTTCCTGATTACAGAATTTAAGAACTGAGTCTGGTGGTTTCTAAACACAGCTTATTAATGTCTATAAGAGATCTACTTGCTGTCCTTCCCCCAGTTTCCAAGCTCTGACACAGAAGTGCTCTGCAGCACTGTGACTTGATGACTCTTACTACCAGAAATTTCAGAATGAGAACTAGATTTGGATAAAATTCTCTTTCTGTCTGTGTAACAATATCAACACAGTTAAGATTTAAGAAGCCATTAACCATGTCTCCAGATCCAAAAGAACTGGATTCATCTTATCTTTAACATCTGTGCTTCTTTGTCATAAGGTACAGATTGAATCGTGTAAAATAATTTTGTACTTGTGCTCGGTTATTTTCAGATCTGTAAGGCTGTGATTGTTCAGAAAACCCCCCATAAATAGCTGCTCCTATATCAGGGAATACCTGTTGATAGTCAAGCCTCAGACAGGCACAGAGCAGAGAAGTCCCATCAGCCCTGCTGTATCTCCCTCACTGGAAGAACCTCAGGGCTGAGCTGGAGGGACAGGCACGGGCTATGAAGTCAGAATTATCCAAAGTCAGCATGGCAGAGGTTTGGGCTCGATCCTTGTGTGTGAGCTGCAAGGTCCGAGGTGTGCTCACCTTGCACTGAGCACGGGGGGGTGCAAAGGCTGATGTTCACACACAGCTGCTGCTGTTCAGCCCCTCCTGTTCACACCCTGCCACCTCTCAGCTGAACTCCAGTGCTGTGGCAGTAGCATAAGGTTTTACAACACTTAGAAAACAGTGTTCATTTTCTTACAAGCACCCCTGATAGCAAATGTGGTCAGGGAGAAGCTGGAGGGGTGAACAGTGTGCCAATAAAAGTTTGTTTTCTTCTGCCAAGGAAACTGCTGTTTTTAAGGCAGATTCAATTAAAGGCAGAGGATGTTACCTTGAGGAGCCACTCTGTTTACATTTCAAAGGCCTTGTGCTCTTGTTAGACTGATCCTGTTTCATGCAGCTCCTTAATGAAAAGCATTTGTTTGGTATTATACCTCAACAGCAAATTAGATTCTCCCAAGACAGTTTGACTATGTGAGAAAGCTTTTGTGACTGCCCAGACTTCTGCAGTGTCATTAAGATAACGACCCTCACATCAGCACTTTCAAACGCTCTTCCCAAGGAAAACAGAAAAAATATTCAGATCTATTACAAACTTACAGGGTTTATCACCCCAGCTTGATTCAGTTGATTTATTTTCCCTCTAAATTCCTGAACTCAACCTGAAATAAATTACAGAACTGAACATTTTGGTAGTTCTTCTTACCCACTACTTTTAAGCAACTTCCCTTTCAGACACTGACAGCGTCTGATTCTGGCCAACAGCAGCAGCTCTTTCAGAGGGTTTTGGAAGGGTTCTCACTACACCAAGAAATTAAATTGGTGGACAAGTGACAAGGAAAATGACTGCAATCATGGTACATAGATTTCCTATCTCTTGCTTCTCTTGTACGATCATGAAAAGAAAAGGTACTCTCTGCCTCTGCTGAACATTTCCACTACTGATGGCTAGAAAGTAAGCCAAAAGTCTACCTGTAAGTTAGATCCAAAGAATTTTTGTGATAAGATCCTCAGGAAGCTACAAGAACCCCACTTATTTAGAGAAGCAAACTCTCCTGTAATGTCAAATACCTATAGAAGTGTTATATAGATATATATATAAAAGCTAGTGAGAAAGCATTTTAGTGCCCATCACTTTGATGTCTAGAAAATAACTGTAATTTATTTGTTCAGAGGTCTATACAGTCAGTACTGTTCTGGGGTACATACCAATCAAAAACCCCTCCATCTAAAGGCTCACTAAAATCTAAAAGCTGGGCTATCATTTTTTATTCCTGGTATGCAGCTGCAGCCTAGTTTGGAGTGCTTCCTGAGTGAGACACCGAAGATTCAACCCAATACACCAAATCTATTTAGAAGAAAACACCACAAGTAAGATTTATTTATATTCACATCTCTTCAGTGTTGTCTGTGGCACACAGAAACTGAGCCCACGTGGGTCAGTTGCCAGCTCTACACTCAGCAGCTGGGCTGGCTGAACGAGGAACTTTGGCTGTGCCAAGCAAAGCTGGAAACTCTGCATCCTCAACCAGAAGAGCCTGAATGACAAGTGACTCATATTAGGAATTCCTTGTGTTCAATCAGCTCCCCTTGATGTGAGATAAAGAGACTTGATGAAAACAGAGAGAACCCAGTTTCAGTCTCCTCTTGGGAGGAGTGAAGACCTTTTTTACATAGGGACAAATTCAATCCTGGCATAAGGCTTTTTACTTGAGTGGAATTATAGCAAGGATGGAAACAGGTCATCTTGTTTTGTACTACATGCTTCACATCAGGGATGAAATAAACTGGGTCTCAAAGGAGAGGTGGTAAAAAGTCAGCCCTTGTGCTTTTTCGTGATTTCTTTTAAACTATAAAACCTCCTAATGTTTAGTTTTTAAAATATATTAGTTTGATTTATCATTGACTTATGCAACACTCTGTGCAATGACAACTAAAAGCTTTTCATGGAAAGTAAAACACTTTCTGAAACCGTCCAGACCCAGCACAGCATATGTACCATAGCTCCCACAAAGCAACCTGGAAACACCTGTTTTAAGCAGCCAACTGGAAGGAGAAAAAAGACCAAAACAACAAAACCCAGCAAAGGCTTCTAATCATTCTTTGTATCTCCCTTTTTGTATGCTTGATTTGAGATGCTTTAATGAATCCTCATTCTCAAGCAAGTGCCAGTACCTGCTCACTGGGAATTAGGCACATCACAGCAGCCACCCAAAGGCGTTTAGGGGAATATTCAAGGACCTCAAGCACGGCTGAATATTTATTTTATGATTCTATCCTGGTCTGAACTGTAGTTTTTGTAACCTGAATATCTCTTTTGTACTACTCTGAATGTATTTATAGTACTCCATAGTAATGGTTGCAAATGCTGCAGTCACACTCTCATGCACAGTCGGCTGCATTGCTTTGATCATCCCATTATTTGGGTTATTTTATGACAGTTTTAAATGGCTGAGAACTGCACAGAGATGACTCAATTGTGTCATTAGCCATGAACAGCAAGACCATGTTAACAAGCCGTAACTACCCCCGAACAATGTAAACAGGAAGCCTGGTGCTGGAAATTCATTTTGATGATTTCCACTCTTCTTGCAGGTCACAAAGAGAGTCACAAATTAAAAACTGTCTTCACAAAGTGCCAGCTAGGAGTGGAACTGTTGCTGGACCCAAAGAATAGGTATTTTCAGCCATTCTGATAGATATTTTATGCTACTACTCACAACAGAACTGTGTGAAAAGTGTCCCAGCATTTTAATTTAGTTATTGCATAAAAGGCTCCCAGTGATAGGTCTGACAGAATGCACAAAAATAAACATATTAAGAAAATGCTTAAAAATCTTTAGTGCTTTCTTGAATGTGGCTATAAGCATAAAAACCCTGGTTCTGTATTTCCATGAGTTCAGAGGGAAGTGACTGTGTGATGAAATGCTGCCAGGAGATCCCTCTCTGCTACCCAGGTTATTCAGCAGAATAAGTGTGTGGCCTAAACTCTTCTGTAATAAGGATATTCTGGAAAAAATCTAAATCTCAAATTGTGGCAGTATATGCAGCATTGTAAAATGCTATGTGTTTGCAGAATTTGGGTGTTTGGTTAATATCTTCACAATAAGTGCCTGGGTAAAACCTATTTAAAGTAATCTTCTGAAACTCCCATGACATCGTCTCAGACCAAGCATTTCTACTGGGTTAAGAAATATTTGAAAGCCACAGCAGAAGGGTACAAATTTAAAGCTGCAGGTCCCACCAGGTGCATTTTGTGGCACAGGGAAGGGAGCAAGGACTCCAGACACACTGGTGACAGCAAGGAAGATGTCACTGCAGAATTAACTACAAGGAAAAATAATCGACCTCATAATTCAAGAATTCCTAGAAGATACATTCCTTTCAATACTCTGCCAAAATAGTGCATTTAATTGCTCTGAAGTTGACTTTCAAATACTTATGAACGTTATTGGTTTAGGACATCTTTGCCATTTCCAGACTCAGTGCCTCAGAAGTCAGCAGTGCAGAAGGGAGGCAGTCGGTGTCAGCCCAGGCCAGCAGCACGGGAGCTCTGAGCAGCTTCCAGCTCTCAGCAGCTTTTCCTCACGGGCAAGAGGAACTGTCCTGCTCTGGCAGCAGCTCAGAGAGTGCCAGGGCTCTGTTCCAGTGCCTGCAGACCCCAATCTCCCCCAGACCTGCCCCATTCCACCCACAGAAACCTTTCCCCAATGCTCCCTCTAGGTTCCCCCTGAACTCATCCTTGGGGATCACCTGCACCCCCACAGCTCCCCTAGCCCCTCCTGAAGCTCTCCAGGTTCCTGTCCCCACCCCTCCCTGCCCTCCCTTCTCTCTGCCCCTGCAGGGGTGTTTGCCATGGCCACCAGCTGGAATGGCTTTGATTTTGCTCAGAAGCCTCAGCTTGGTGAGACCCATTTAGATCCATGTCCAGAGATGTGTCTGGAGGTTCTGTCATCACGGGAGACTTGGATTTAATGGGCTTGGTGTGCCTGCTGACTTATCTGACTGTGGGTGGGGGTTTAGGGACCTAAAGCCACCTAAGAAAACCAATTTTCTACTCTATGGCCCAGCCAGTTTGGTATAATCTACACTGCAGAACAAATTGTGTCAATAATTGTACTGGATTTTACGTAAAAGCAACCTCTATATGAGCAAGGGAACAAATCAAATGAAAACACAGTAATCTGAACAAATGTGTTCAGTCGTGGACAGTGTAAGGTGAGCAAATTGCTGCCCTAAGGACAAGGTGAAAATCCCTAGCCCCCCTTTCCAAAGCAAACAAATAGCAGTGAAACGTAATTTGACGCTTGTTTCCACCAGGGGAAAACATTTTGTCAGCCATTCTTTTTTCTGAGGTTGCCTTAACGTTGTTCCCTTGCAAGCTGATCCTGGCAGGAGCTGCCCCAGTGGCCCTCGGGGGCAGGCACTGGATCAGTGCCCGGTAACCAGGCTGAGCTCTGCCCTGGCCCCAGTGCCCAAACCTCCTCAACAGCTCGGCACACACCGAGGGGGAGGTGCTCGACCCGTGCTAATGTGGCCCAAATGTGGCATTTCTCAAAGTCCAGCGAGATGCTCAGTCTCTGAGAGCCCTGTGGAAGCTGCAGGTTGTCAGTGAGTGAGGATGTTCCTCCCCAGGTAACTCATAATTTAATGCAGCAGAAATTGAGGACTTTTTAAAAAACTGGACATAATTGATTTCTTGAAACTCACATACAAATCAATAATGTAAGTAGAAACACAATTCAGAAGATTTAAAATGTAGTACTTTGTTCCATCCAGGTTAACAGTGACCAGCTGAGACAGACTGCAAATTTGTGTGTTGAGAACTGACTCTGGTATGGATTTATTAAGTGGGCTTAAAAACACAGCAAAGCACCACCAAAGCTTATACCAAAGTTGTAGTTAGACTTTTTTTTGCTTTGATGAGGAAACTATTTCACTTTGATTTTAGAGTTTCTTTATAGCTTTTGAGTGGCAGGCAGCCCTTTACATTATTAATAAATATTTTGAATTTAAAGTCTTTAAACTAAAAAAGGAGGAGCTTTGAAAAACTAAGAAATAAAGGAACTCATCATAACACTTACAAGACGAAGCTGCTTTTTTTCACACTAAACTTTGGTTTAATGTGTCAGAGTCATGATTTTAATCACAAATTCTATCTAATGTTGAAATAAATGCCAAGGATGATGGCTAGAAGAGCTCTGTCTTTATAAATCTCCCATCAAATAAAATGGGAAGGTGAAAGTCACAAGAGTGTACCAGGAGGGATCACTTCATCACCTCAGAACAAACTTCAGTCCTGTAGAGAGGCCAGCCCCAGACAGAGCAGTGGAGAGGGGGAACCTGGTCCAGTCTCCAGCACCAGTGAAAAAGTTCTTCTGGAAGTGCACAGAGGCAAATCAGTGTACAAGGGTGTGAGATGCTGCCTCTGGCCCTGGGGAATTCCTTCAGATGTGCTGCTATTTTCTTTTATTGATCTGAGTTCCTTTACTCATTAAACAGACAGGCTCCGTGCAGTGAAGAGTTTTCCTTTCCCCAGAGGTGAGAAAGCAGCAAAAGGGCTGCTCGTGCCCCAAGCCCTGAGCACACCCAGACCCCAGGCAGCTGGGGTGGTCCAGAACTGAGCCCAGACAGCCCAGTGTCCTGTTCATGTGAAGTCCTCTCTCCAGGCACAGGAACAGCACACACAGGTATGAAGAACATCCCACTGTTGATGGAGCCACACAGGTACAGTAGAACTGGCTTCAGGAGAGTAGGAAAGCTGGGAATGTTTGCCAGCTGATAACCAGCTGGAGGCTGCAGAAAGAGGCCACAGGAGGCACTCTATGAAATGAGAGAACGTGGGGAGAAAATGAAAGCTGGGGGTGAGAAGTGGAGTTTGGGAGAAGTTAAATGAAAGGCTCAAGGGCCAAGTGAGTTTCAAATGGCTCAGTGCAGGTGAAAGGTGAAATGAGTGAAGCTGACCTCAGAGCAGCCCCCACTCTCAGAGCAGCCATACCCTGGCTGCTGCCATCTGACACCTCCAGGGAGGCAAAAATAAAGGCAGGGGATGAACCCACTTCTGTGTGGAGGAGGGCGAGGGTGTGAGGTGGAAACAAAAGCCCTTCCTGACTGAGTGGTGGTTTCACTCCTGCAGCTGCTGCTAAAAGATGGGGCTGGACAACTGCTACTGCTGCTGCAGAGATGGCTCCGGATCACTCTCCTCCCCAAGCATTACCAACTCCTCCATATCCACCCACCTCAGCAGCTTCTTTGGCTGCAGCAAAAGAAAGGGAAAGGAGGGACCAAATGGTGCTTGAGCAGCTGGTGTCCTCTTGCCTGAGGGGGACAATCTGTCCCCTGCCAGTTTGTGTTCTGAGTCTGCCTGAAGCACCCTCTGCACCCAGACACGGATCCAATCGGGCTCATACTTGATACTGGCGTGGTGTCTGGAGGGTCAGGAGGAGAGGTTTCGATAACCACGTGACAGAAAACACAGAGGTTATGGCACCTGTCAAACCAGCAGTGGGCTTTGAAGAGGACCCCTGTTTCCCACATGCTCCAGTGTCACAGTTAAGGGAGGCATCACCCCTGCTCATCATCTGCTGGGGGTCATCCAGTATGAACCCACCAGTGAGGTGCATTTTCAGTTTCCAGAGATTTCTACTTGAAAAACACCTGCCAGCTGTCATCCCCATTTTGGGTTCCCTGGGAAACCTCTTCGAGATGTGCAGCACACTCTGTGAGTCGCTGGCATGGCAGCCCCGGCGTGAGCAGCAGCCAAAGGTCACAGCCCTCTGCAAGGCCCTGCACAACCACTGCCAATAAAAGTCAAGTTTCTTGATTCCGCTCAAGCAACACATGGCAGGAACAGCACCTTTCCTGTTAGAACCAGGGCTGGTGTTTGACATGCAGGAAGCTCACATTGTGGTAACATAAAATCTTAATGTATGGTAATAAATATCCTGGAAAGAATTTAATAATATGTTTTGTTTCATCATAAATTGGCAGGAACCAGTGAATTAAACAGCCCTTTCTAGCTCTTTTCACATGATAACTCTCTTAATAATTGCAGAGTATTTCACCTTTCACAACATAAGGGTTTTGTAAAGTACATTTTAACTTAAAAGAGCTTCGGTGTTTATGCAGGGTTTATACAGATTGATCTGCAGTAATCTATCTAGAGTTCTTCGCCTTGATGAGAGATATTTGAAGTGGTCCTTACTGTATTCTGAAGCTTCACCCATTGCATAAAGAGCTACTTCTGAAAAAGCCCATGATGTACTGGGTAAAACATCAAGAGCAATTAGATTTAGTGAAATTATTCAGAAGAGGGCCAAGATCAAATAAACATTGCTTTTCCACAGCAGAGGGGAACACTCTCTTACTTTTTTGCCTAACAACAAGGTACTGACAGCGGCGTTCCAAGCAGGATGGGGCAGCCTTTGATCTCTGCAGGGGGCTCGTGTTAACCACGACTGCGAGCTGTCTGAAAGCCCACAGGTCAAGCAGGTATTTTCAAGACGTAGAAACATACTTTCTCTCATTTCAACAGCAGGACTATTCATTTTGGGGTGGGGAGGGAGGGGGAACTGCAGACAGATATATTGTTGAGATAAATCAAAGTAAAGGAGACATTCAATATTTATCCATTAAGAAAATACAGAATACTTCCTGTGTGACAGAATCCCTCCTACCAATTTCAATGGCTATATCCCTCATAAAAGTTAACAGGTAGAAATTAAGAAACAACATTCCACAGCAGCAGTCCTAAACACTGCAATAACACTTTAAATTGCAGCATTTTGGATGATTGTTGCAGATCATTTCAATGGCCACTTAAAGAAATGAAACACAATAATTCAAAATTTATAATACTGCCAGGGTCAGAACAAGCTATTGTTTAATCCAACATATGAAGATAAAATAAAAACAGGAATGGAGGCACATTATTTCTTGTCATTTACAGTTGGTAAGTATGATTTGAGTTTATCAAGGCAGCCTTAATGACCAAGCAAGAATGAATCCCACTGCCCTAAGCAGTGATCAGCAGCTCTGATCTCCCAGTCCCATGGCCAAGACAGCCCCACACACAGATTAGAACACATCTGTCACTCGAGTACATCACCGTGACTCAGCAGAGAGCAAAGCAGATTTTCAGCGTCCCATACAGTCAGGTTAAGAGGAACAAACTGGAAGGAGAGGCACAGGAGAAGGAGGAGAGTGCCAGAGCAGAGGGAGGCTGTGGGAGGTGTGCGAGGCGCAGGTGACCAAAGAGGGAAGGAGCAGAGTCCGGCTGAGGAAGGCACAGCCACGCAGACACTGCCAGGGCAGCAGCAGCCTCCGGGGCATTCCCGGCTCCCTGCAGCACGGACAGGACGGCGCTCTCAGCTCCTCTCCGTGCCTTCACCCCCGGCACACAGCGGTGGGAGACGGGCCCCACCTGCTCCCTCCTTTGCTCCCTCGCAAAGGTCTGGGTTAAAGGATTCTGGTGAAAGCTCTGCTGGAAACAGCCTGCGTGTGGTTATGCCCCCGAGCCTGCAAAACTTGCACACATGAGATTCCCACCAACTTGGATGGGAATTTTGTGCATAATCATTTCAGTGTCTGACCACAAAACCATAATTGGAATTAAAACATCAACTGAATTGTTAAAAATCCAGAACCTCGGCACCAAGATAATATGGTTTAACTTTAGACTGAGTACATGACATTTACATCTATATACTATTGTATGTGATCCTGGGCATACCAGTAGATTTTCATTTACTTCACAGAAAGAATAAATTAAAAGTTGCCCTAAATGATGTAGTAAGGATATTACAAACACATACCTTAAATCAAAGCAAATTGCCCCCCCAACACCCACTCACCCATGAAAATGATTTTTAAAAGTAAACCACAACTTTTTCCTTGTATTTATCATAAAAGCTTTCTTTCCTTAAATGCTTGATCTGTCTATAAAAGGCAAAAATGTTTTGTTAGTAAGCTCAACCTTTGACAGCCAGCGAAGTGACTGAATTTCCTACAAATAATTTCAGTTACTCTTTTGTTTACCAATGTGCTTGTTTCCCATAATCCCCTTGGGAGGAGATAATGTCCCTGTGCAGATGTTCAGTGTTATAATTGGGCAGCATTCAGCAGAAATGTCATCAGTGACACAACACTTTAACAATAAAAGAAAATGAAACAGATATCACAGGGGACTCCCATTTCAAAGCAAACCTTTAAGGATCTGAACAGGAAGCATATTTTCCATATTACAAGTTCTCATTTAAATTACAAAAGTGCATTGACATTTATTTCCTTAACAGATGAGTTTATCACCAGTTTAGCAATGAGTATCAATGGCAACTGAAATTACAGTTCCTTTCATACTGAGCTTCTTTTGATAAGTCCTTTCCTTTACTTACAGCCTCATACGAATTTCTTTTATTCTGACTGTAACATCCAACATTCTGCATAAATAAAAATTTTCATTTTATTAAAAAGGAATGCTGCCATAACACTTTTTTTTTTGCAGGACAGCAAGACCAACCCATTTCATGCTGGCCTTGTGCCAAGTGCCACTTTGCAGCCAGTCCAGCTGTGGCTGAGTGCCTGCTCTCACGGCCTGAGAGGGCAAAGGGAAAGGGGCAGAAGTGGCTGCACAGTTCCCATGTTTGCTGTTGGCTACAGAAGCTGAGGTGACGACGTGACAAGTCCCAGGGCTGCACCCCAAACTCAGGGAACCTGTGCTGAAATGTCTTTCTGTGCTGGAATGGTTCTGTTCACAGGCAGCAAGACACAGAGGTAACAACAGTTGTTTCTTTCTGACTACTGTGAGACCACCCACCCAGAAATCTCAGGCCCCCAGGGATGTCTCCTCTGAATCATCTCACTGATAACCAGCCCTGTGGAGACCTAATGTGCTGCAAAAGCTGGGAAAAGCAGTCCCAAAAACTAATACTGGGGAAAAAGGTCTAGAGATATGTCTAAAACATTATGAATCTGGATTTTGTTCTCAGATACACATTGGGTGACTTACTACATTTATTCAGGTGAGAATGAAGAGAAATTCAGAAACTGAGCAGCATTCAGCTGTATCCCATCAGCTTCACCCAGAAGACAAGTGAAACTGGCTTTTCTACATTCTCTCCCAGGATTTATAGAGTGGTGATTCCTGCCCAACTCAGTAACACGTTACCAGAAGTGTATTTATGTAGGTACCACAGGCAGTCTGCAGGGAAGCTCTGGGGCACACTCTGCGTAATCCTGGGCCATTGGAGACTGACAGGATGCACTGATTAACTCAACGTTGATAAAGAAATACCCAGTTTTTGCCAGATGCCAAGCAAGCCCAGTGTATAACAATATCTGCTGTGTCTCACCTCTTATCTCCATGTACACAGGGCACAGTTTCAGAGTCCCAGCAGCAGGTTCAGAAGGATGAGCTTCAGTTAAACTTGCCTCAGCTGGAGAAGGTTTTGCATTTGGCTGCAGAACAAACAAACAAATCTAGTTCAGTGCACAAAAGAAAACTTTGAAGTAACTTTCTTACGTAGTCTGAGGTACAATGTGCTACAGGCTCAAGTGAAGAATTGCAGGAGTCCGTACCTGAGGGGGAAAGGAGGGAGTATAAATTACAGCAAGGAATTCACACAGTACATTTTCCTTCAAAGCATTGTGTACATTTGCAAGCCTTGCAGCTGTAATTTGCATTTTTGTCATAAACATTTTGGTACCACAGTGGAAAAACACCGGTATCCAGAGTCATCCCAGCTGCCCGTGTTTGCTGCACCGACTGTGCCTGTCACAGGGACAGAGGCTGTCACCCTCCACAAAGCCTCCAGCACGGCAAGGAGAGGTGTGTAGAATATTCTTCACTAACTCCATGCACCCCACAGTTACCACCACTCTGTGGTGCAGGCAGCTGCTGTAACAATTTTCTCCCAAATCAGAAAAATTTCCTCAGAATTTCTCTCTCCTGGCCCTATCTATGCCTTGCCCTTCTTGGAAGGGGACAACCAAGCAAATGCTAATAAAAATTACAAATTTATCAGTTGAACAGCATACATAGGAGGATCTCTCCATCTCCAGAACTTCAGCCACCAAACTAACACCCTTTATGCTGCTGCACTCCTCCAGAGTAACAACAGCACAATAAAAAATCCCTACAGCAAACTCCTATCCTGTCTTTTCCCAGCAGTTTCGACCCTTCCAAAAGAGACATTCCTGAGATTTTATGAAGGCCAGCAGGAGCTTGGTTTTGTTATTGATCAAATGCTATTTATCACAAATGCTACCAGCCAAGGATGATGGTTTGAAAAAGCTGCAAGAGAAATGCCATTACATGCACACACATGACCTCTAATGACAGGGAAGGAATAAATATAGTGCTGCAGCCACCTCCTCTGCCCTCCTCTACTCAAACCACCTGCAGACTTTGTTGCTTTTTTAAGCTCCTGCTGTTCTCACTGTGTCTTTTCCCACCTTGCCCAATCCTTTCATTCAATTGCATTTTCCTCTGCACTAAAATCAAATACTTGTTCAAGGCTCTGGGTAGGCAGGGGCACAATTCCATCTCTCCATTTTTTCTTTGCTTCTCCAGCCTCTCTCCTGAAGGTTCCCCTAACTCAGTCTCCTTGCCTTCTCTCCTGCCAAGTTCTTACACTGACAGTAAGGTCAGAGTTTTTTCCCCTGTTCCTCTTTCCTGTACAAAAACAACCAGCAGGCTCTGCCATCATCTCCATAGGCTGTGCCCATATTTTCCCTTCCTTCTAACCACTGGTATAATAGTCAGAGTTGTGTCTTTAGTGCCACGAGCCTGTTTGAGCACCAAGTGCACGGTTCTGGTCACTCCTGTCAGGACTAAAAGCCACTAATTCAGTCACACTGGTGTGTGACATTTGTGTGACAGTGGGGCACAGCTGGTGGCTGAGGAGGAAGTTATCCCATGTGGAACCAAAATAAATCATGATAATCCAGAATGCTGAAAGGGGGAAAAAGGAAAATGGCAGTGGGTAAAGGTGAGAAATAGTAAATAAGAGAAATTTTGTATGGCGGTTCTGATCATGAGCAGATCCTACACCCATTACCTACTCCTGAAAGAGCTGACCCTAACACTGAAAATGTTTAAATTTTGAAACATAAAGTGATGGAAAGAGGAAAATAGGACAACCCTTTCAGGAAAGCAGTTATAAACCACTGTTCTTCCCGGGATAACAGTGTGAGATCCTGAGCCATTGCTCTGAATTTAACAGTGGAATTTCCATAATTAATGAACACTTTTTAGAAGTTACATTGCAGTACCTATTTTATAATGAATCAGATCTCAGTTTGCTCATCTACTTCAGTATCTCAACAGGAACACAGCAGCTGGAAATAAGAAATTCAAGAGCCTACCCGATCGATTCTTCTGTCATAACCCACAAACTAAGATTTGGCATTTAGAACCTTTAAAATAAAATATCAAGGGCAATGAAAGGTGTTGAAACCAGCTCAGAATTTTTCCTTAAATCCCCTACCATACTACAGTGTATGTACCTCTGGGCTGGCTCCAGCAGATGTTGGAAAGTTTGATTTTTACTTTTTTTCAACTGAAAAAGAGACAACCAGGCCTCTAACAGACCCTCTTTGATCTCACCTGGAAGGAAAGTTCTAATCTGGCCCTGAGAATCTCCACAGTTCAGGCTTAAAAGACAAAAGAGAGGAGAATGTGAAAAGAACAGGAAGCAGCACATAAAGTAAAGCAAATGGGCACAGAAACGCAGCCTGGTTCCCGGGAATGGCACTGTGTGTAGTTACGGCCTTGGAAGGTTGTTTTTTAAAAAAAAAAAGTTGTCTCAGAGATGTGCCAAACCACTTGCTTTTGATTTGGGTGGCAGCAAATGGGACACGACAAGTAGAGCAGAGCAGAGCTGTTGCACTGCCCACAGCAAAGGAAGTCCCACTTAGAGGAGAGCAGGAAAAGGGAAGGTGATAAACCCCGAAATTGCCCACCCACAACAGAGGGCTACGGAAAACAATGCCTGGGAAGCTGCATTTTAGAGCACTTTAAGAACATTTACTGGCACACACACACCATATAAAAAATTGGTGTCTCTCTGACTCTATGTTTAGTTTTTCTGCACACACAACAGGATTTTTACGTATTTGTGGTTGTTAGTAGTCCTTAAATTACATAAAAGAAAATGTAAGAAGTTAAAAGGCACTGAAAATCTGTAACAGATAATTCACAGTAGCAGCTCTACATTGAGATCTGTCCATTAATTAGATTGCTCTGTACAGAATGTTATCAACAGGAGTTGCATTTGATGAATGAAATGTGGAGTGACAGGGAGTGTTTTTAGGTGGGGCTATTTACCCGTAGCAATAGATGCATTCACTTACCAGAAGTTTCTGTATTTACTTCTCAGTTTTCCTAAGTTCCTCTTAGTTTACCCTTTTCCCCAGCAGACTGACACACAATTTTGCACTCAGCCAGTTGTTTATCTGGATCAACCCATGGGTGAAGTACTCCCATTTCTGTTCATTCCACTCCTCTATAAGAAATGATTGCCTGCTGTCAATATTGAATACTTCTTGATCATTTTCCACTCTTTGCATATAAAATGAAATTCTTTCCTCTCTGACTTGTACCACAAAATGCATCTCTCAGGTATATCAGCATCAGGTATTTACCAGCAGCCCCTTCTGTGCTCGTTGCTGCTGCAGAACCAAACCCTCACCTGCTGCCAGCTCTGCCAGCTCCGCTGCCTTCCCCCCTGCTCCCACTGCAGGTCCAGCTCAGGGGCTGGGAGTGCCTGCCCCGACCCCCAGAGGCCTCTGCTGAGCAGAATGGCTGTGCCAAGGCAGAAGTGGCTCCTCTGCTGGGACCTCTCCCGCTCTGCTCTGCACCAGCTCGGCTCGGGGCAGCACGGGGGTGTTTACCCGAGGCTCTGGGGCACAGCAGTGGGCACAGCAGTGACAAACACCAAGGGGGTCCAAGGCAAACGCTGCCAGCCCTGGCATCTCCTGCAGCCTTCCCTGGGGACGGGGTGCTGCTGGCACTCGGTTACTGCCCCAGCACAGCACTCCCGAGGCTGCACGCTCTGTCCTTCTGCATTGCTCCTCCTCAGCTCATGTAGGGGGGAGGAACCCCACCAAGTTCTCTTTTTTGACATTTTTTAGTTCTTTCTAGTTTTATTAAGGAGCTGATGGCCATGGTGCAGCAGTAAATCACTCCACCTTTCAAAAACAGCTTAGCAGCCTGAACAAGAGTGATTCCACTCCAGCAGTCCTCCCTCCTCCCCCCACCACACACCCTTTTTAATTGCACATTTTCTAAAATAGTCTGAGATCAAGATCAGCAAATGGTCTTTTTGGTGCCAGCACAGAAACAGGAATATGTCAAAATGCCCTGCACAAACGTGCACAACTCTGTGTATCACAGACGGGATGTTTATATGCCTGGCTTTAAACAAATGTGTTTCCAAGCACTTTTTCATAGCAGAATAAGCTGCCGAGGCTTTTACCACACAATACTTTTTTCTTTCTTGATCTTTTTTTTGGGTGGGGTTTTTTGGGGGGTTCTTTTTTTACGTGTGTGCTTTTGCTTTTGGATTGAATTTGCTTGGGTTTTTTTCACTCCTTATTAACAAAGCAAATCCTGTTTTACTTGTTTACCTCCAAGGAATTCTGCTATTACAGTGATTTTCATTATTTTTATTGTAGTGCAAATGTATGAAAAATGTCTTTCTGAAATACAAGCTGTCTTACAATAACACAGTGGTCCATGTTTGGGACCTGTTGTATTACTACTTGTAGAGTACTTGTAGTACTCCATGTAGAGTACTCGGAGATTACTCCATGCATAATAAGCACTGCCAGAACATACAGTCAGTTTCCCTTCAGAGGAGCCTGCCTGCTAAATTAAATATTTAAAAATTAATATTAAAAATAAATTTTAAACATCTCCACAGTGTTATGAGTGGTTCTGATACTCCAGGCATGGGGAATATCACCCCAGAGCTCGGTACCTGGGATTCCACCCTGCTGGACAATCAGGCTGCGCATGGAGAGCTGAAGGCAGAGAATATGGATGAACAGCATGTGAAGATACAGAGAAAAGGTTCAACAGTTTGTCAGGCTTTCCATGCCTTGCTTGTGGAAATTTTTGACACTTTTTCAGATCACAATCTAGATACTTCAGCTTATTAAAAAAAATTAAATATGTGTGTAACATATCAGTCTTAAATTTTTGCTTCTGGCTACGTTGAAAATTTAAGTTATGGAGTCATTAACTAAACAAAGGCATATCAGTTACATCAACATACATTGTATTTTCCTCACTAGAGGGAAAGGCTTTGTCATAAAAATATAAATCTTGCAGTTTCACATGTGAAACAGAAGGCAAATTAAACTAATAATGCATAGAAGACTTGCTGTGTATATGAACTGAGACACATTAAATAAACAGTCTCTTTTTAGCCAAAATATTGTTCCAATTAGTAGGATGTCAACACAAACCTTTGTAATAACTCTAAACTGACCCCCTGTAGACAGGAAGAGAAATCTAATTTGCATTAGGATAGTAAGCATTAAAATAATCTTGATTTCCAGAGATCAAATTTATATTTTTATTTTGATTTACTGGATATCAAGTGTCAATGTAAAATGAATGTCAAAGAACATTAGTTTTCAAACTCCTGGAAAGATGAAGAAAGGCCCTAGAGCAGTGAGCAAAACAGATCATGTTTCCTGTTCCAAGAGATTCTCGTTATAGAACTTTGATGGTAAAATAAAACTCTTTAATCTGGGGCATAATCCTGAAGATAGCATGCTAAAACTTGAAGGACACCAGCATGCAGATGTTCTGATGTTTTTAACCCTGGGCTACCTTGCTTGCCAAGACAATTTAATCTCTGACATGTACCTTCATGAACAGTCTGCTGCTAATGGTGTCTGGAGGACAGCAGGGCTTCCTGCTGGCAGGAGTCTGATCCCGGGGCTGCTGCAGCTGCTGCTCAGAATGGTGCAGAACAGAGCACTGGGAATTTCACACGAGCTGTGCAAGGATTGGAACCTGCTTTGTGGAAGTTTTCTTAAAAACCTTTATTGAAAAACCTCCAGTGTGTCACACAGTGAATAAACAAGTTAAGGAAATGTTTTGGATTTGTGCACCTGACATGCACTGAGCTGCACTGATGGGGGTAATCACCTGGGAACCAAGAGATGAGGTAAAATAGGAAGCATTTTCCTCTTGTTTTGATTAGTCATTATGAAAATATAAATACAGCCCAGGATTGTACTGAAACTGAAGATCTATTATGACCTGAAGTTACCTGGAATTTGAGTTTTATCTCTGTTTTTTCAGCTCTTATGAAAATGGGCAGGTTTGCAATAATTTCTGTACAGAACCATGTCAATTAAAAAATAAAAAGAATAAGCATAGAGAGTGTAAACACCCCTACTGCTGATCTAAATTTAGGTTTCACAAAAGAGTACATGACAACAGATCTGCTCCTATTAAATGTCACAGATGCACAATTCCCATTAGTTTGATAGGCAGCAAAATATCACTCAATGTATCTCTCTGTTCTTCAAACTGCTGCACATCAGTGGGAGTCCTTCAAGGGATATTAATTGCAGTTAGAGATTCATGTGTGGCCTGATAGCAGAGCCAGCTACAAGATTTGGGCATCACTTTCACCTCTGGTTTTCCTCAATTATGCTTGAAGATTGATAGTAATTAAAGAAGAAATCCTACCTTTCACCACAAAATGGCAGCAATATCAGCCTGCCATACCCGTCCATAAATACCCTTTCTCTCTGA
Organism: Lanius collurio; assembly: GCA_020086605.1. Taxonomy (NCBI): domain Eukaryota; kingdom Metazoa; phylum Chordata; class Aves; order Passeriformes; family Laniidae; genus Lanius; species Lanius collurio. The sequence goes on along the minus strand of JACBWW010000031.1, from coordinate 10,475,237 downwards.
CAAAGCAGCAACATTCTTTTTCTCAGGGTATTCTCACTTTTCATTTATTCCACACTCCAACAGAAAACTTAAAATGCAGCCCATCAAACAATGCTACTCTCTGAGCTGACTTTCTGCCTCTGTGTTGTTGTTCCAGGAAATTTAGAAGTGAGGGCTACGTACACTGCATAAATCCTCGTGGAATGCCATGTTGGAGAGGATAAGGAATACAAGGATGATGTACCTAAAGAAAAGTGAAAAATCAAGAGAGCAGTAAAGTTGGGGTCAGGAGTTCAGTTGTCCTGATTCCTTTACAGGTATTTCTGTGTGTGTGTGTGTGCCTTGCCCTTCACAATGGAGCTGCAATAGTTTAGCCCTTTATTTGGCTCTGCAGAGCACTGAGGAATGCTCAGTAAATCAAACAGGTGTGAAGAGGGTGCAATAAGCCTAACCCTTGCTTTCCCCATACAGAGGTTTTGTACAAAGAAACTGTGTCTGAAAAGAAATGTAGGTGTTTAAAATTAGATTTATTTTAGATACTGAAGGTAAAAAACCCTCAAAGGATGTGAAGTGTTTTCTACCAAGTCTAGATGTCACCGTAAGATTTCTCTGAATTAGAGGATTTCTTGAGGAATGTAGATATTGCTGTAAGAGTGAAGAAAAGCCAAACATGTATCTGTACTATTCACAAGGCAGCTTCTGATTCCAATCAAAGCAAGCCAGGACTAACATAAATGGATGATATATAACAAATGGAGAAATCAAAAGGTGGCAAAGCTTCTTGCTCCTTTCCCTGGCTCTCTGCAGCTTGCCACAGGCATTGTGACACATTAATGCCATTCACCAGCTAGAGGTAAGTGATCTTCCTTTCCTGCAGGCTTGCTGTGCACTGTAGTTCTGTAGTTTCTTCTCCATCTTTCACATATTATTGCAGTGTGGGGTTTTTTTTCAAAAAAGGATTTGATTTCTCTTTTGGTTGATCTTGTCTCAAATTAGATTCTGAAACTGTACTTTAGAAAACCATCTATTCCAAGGTGTCTAATCAGCACTGTCTCCTGATGCCAGCTGAGGAGCTGCTAATATTAATATCAACACTGAACATTGACAGTAATCATTGAGCCATGGAGGCTGCATTTAATCCATGACCATTTTTGAACCACAGTCTTATCAGTGCTAACTAGATACAGCTCAATGACTTCAATTCAGCTTTGCAAATCAGAACCATAATGCAGCTTCTGATTCATTGTATTACTGACTCTGGAATGATTTCCTGTTTTCAATTGCTCCTACATTTCTAAAAGATTTATACTTTAAATGAAAATTTTTCTTACTACAGATAAGCAGGGTGATTGTTCCCTGCTTGATATAACAGGACACAATTCCTAAATACAGGGAAGATGTCGCTTGTGTTTTATGAGGAGAGAACACTTGTTTGTGCTCGGCTGAAACTCTTATTACACATCATTAGGACTTGGTGAGGCACAGATGCTGAATGGAGGTGGGAGGATATTGTTATTGAGAATGGTTTCACATGCCCCAACCACAATAGCTGCAGCTGTCCCGGTGTCTGCACCGCTGGCCCTTCCCTCTGCACCAACGCCGGATCCATTGCCCTGTTCCCTGCCTGCCCCTTCCCTGCACGGTTGGTGGGTCCTTCCAAGCTCTGGGGCAGCCTGCCCTGGGAGGGATCCTGCGTGAAGGCAGCACAGACCAGGGAGCTGCTGGGGTTATTTATAACATCAACGTGTAAACAAACCTTCAAATACAAACTGCTGTAAAGAGAGAACAGAAATGGAGACTTCTAAACCAGCAGCAGTGTTTCACTGCCTCACACAGGCCAGTTCTTGGTGACTTGTTCCCAACTCTGCCCAAACTGCAAGCCCCACAAGCTCTGAACACAGGCTCTGCAGGGAGCAGTATCTGGGATTGGATCTGCTGACTGCAAAATACGTAGGGGCCCATGGTCCTTTCATCAGTTCTGACAACAAAGCTGCTAAAACAGGTTTAACCTAATTATGATAATCAACCAGACAATTTAAAAGAAAAAAAGTAAGTCAGTGTGGAACAGAGAAAATACCAGCAAAGAAAGAGGTGAAAGTTCCTGAAAGAAACTTTAAAAATCTGTCTAAAAAAGTCAAGCCATACCAAGTTTCTGGGCTCTTCAGGATGCCTGCCAACATTTCCTCTAATTAGTTTATTTTGCCATACCACATCTTCATTAAAGAGTAAAAAACCAACTTCAACTAAAAGTTACCAATAAACCTCTCTCTGCCTTTGTCTTTAGACTCATTGATAAGCAAAGCTGAACAAAAATAAAGTGCTATGATTTGTAGAACCCCCTCTTCCCACTGCTTTGGGGCTACTTTTGTGGTGGAACCAACAAAAAAAGTGTTCCCCTACTATCTTTCCTCTTAACAAGGCCAATGGAAAATAACCTTTGATGTGAAATAATCATCACTGGAGGAACATTTGGCATATAGTCTGTATAGCAACAAAAGGAGCTGCATCAAAGAAAGGACAGCAGGAAAAGGAACGTGGGATAAGGCCAGGGAGCATCATTATAAATACAATGACATTAAACTTCACAGTTTAGGGCAGAGGGGGTGACAGAGTCATGAGAGAAGCATCTGAATGTGATAAGAACTTACCTTCTTAAAAGGATCCTACTATTAGCTCCTAAAAGATAAGAAGAGCTCCTAATCTGTGAACTAGCCCATCAACACAAAACATGGATTAAGGGCAGGTTTGGCTGGATTACTAAATATCTAATTTACACCAACTTTATCTGAAATCGTGTCCCTGACACTCCACAGGAGAGAAGAGTATTTGCAAATTCACTGGTAGGAGATGGAGCTTTCACTTTTTAATTTATGCTGTACATTTTTGCTTCCTGGAGTCAGCTTGGCATTTATATCCCTAAGTGAAATGGCTTTGGAGTGCTCAAGTGCTCTCAGATGGAATTCTCCAAGGTATGCTTAGCTCCTACAGATAATAAAAAATTTAAGGAAGGAAAAATATTATACACATTTTTTATACTTGTTTTTAAATTAACCTTGTAAAAAGCATCCGTGTGCTGGGATCCACCAGGGGAGAAATGCTTCAGCGTTAGGGAATGTCGGGATGCTCACACTGCCCCTCTGAGGCCACGTTACAGCCTGGTAAGGAGAAGATGCTTTTAGCAGCCCCAGCTTTCTCCATTCAGTGCAAGGTAACAGCGAGTGAAAACTCAGCTCAGGTGCTCACTGGAAGCTGAAAGTAAACATGTCTTAAATACATTCCTGTGTCTTTTCAAAAACATCTCAGGCCTTTTAAAAAATCTTACTTCTCTGTTGAAAGACTGAGTAGACCAAGGAAATCCAGTCTCCATACAAACTTCTGAAAGTATATCCTTAATTTTGTAGCTTTCATATGTACAGACAGTTGGAAGACTGAGAATCTAGACAAAATTAAGACAAAACTCTTGGGTGCAAAGATAAAGAATGTTCAGGTACCTGTGCTCACACACATCAATCCCATCACTTTTGCAGATAAACTGCAGGTTTGCTGACAATTCAGTATTTTTATTGGCAATGTAGAAGCTTGTCAAACATCTCAAATTCACAAATGGCCACAGGAATGAGCAGAGAAGTATCTGTATGTGACAGTATTGCCCTGCAAATGGGTAGCAAGTTGGATAATTTCAGGAATGTTTAAAGACCTGAAAAGAATGTGCACTTTTCCAGAGGGTCTTCTGCTACAAGAATACAAAGGGGGTTTTGGTAGTTTTGGAAATAGAAAGCTTTGAATGTGTAACCCCTTTTCAGCTGACTGTACGATTTCCAGAGTGATTTTATTTACTCACATTTCCCCAGCTGTTTTGAGGATTAATGATTTTTAGAGGAAGATAACCACTAGCAGATAGAAGGCTTTATTCTTCCATAGAGTTCAGTGAGTTGGGCATTTAACTTGTCTCAGAATTTACCCTTCTTAGTTGTAACTTCGAAAAAAATCTTAATCTGTAGAAAAGGAATAATGGAACTGTTTGACTTGAAAGAGAGGCTGGGAAGATCTGTCCTCTGGGGACATGCTCACGCTGCCTGACGAGACCAAAGGAATAAAAATGAACAGAGCAAAGGCACAGAAATCCCATGTGCTTGTGGCATCCCTGACAAAAGCCATGGAAGGAGCACATTTCCCAGGACACAGCCTGGGTGTGTTTATTAGGACAGGACAAAGCCAGATGTGGACACAACCTGCACTGGAGCTGTGATCTCAGTCACAGCGTGGGGGAGCTCAAAGGCTCCCACTCAGGCCCAGAGCTGTGTTCTTAGGGGGAAAATATCCCCTTTGCACAGTCCCTAAACCTGCAGTCACCGATTGCAAATCACTGCACTGAGGGGCTGGAGCAGCAGAGGAGCACACGTATCTAAACTCCATCGACCAAATTAACGGCACAATAGACTTCATGTGTTACAGCTCATTTACATTTCAATATCCCACAGATATCCCCTCTGCTGATTGTGCCCAAAGGATGTGCTTTCAACTTAGTTACAATCTCTTCTATTCTGTTACAGATTCAATTCATATTGGTTTTTATATCTGCAGCCTTCTATGTAACTTTCAGAATCAGGGAGGATTACCACACTGCCGGGGGGTGCTGAGCTGAAATGGAGCATATGGCTATTAATATAATTATGAATCTGTTGCTTTAGGCTACATTGGATTGCCTTTGGGGTTCTGATTCTTAAGAAGAAAGGATTGAACTATAGTCACCCTCCTTTGGTGCAAAAGATTTGGAATAAATAATCACTTTTCCACTTTTTTTTTTCTTTTAAATTATTATTTACATGCTTCATTGAGGTAACCTCCAACACAGCAAAAATTTAGACAGTGTCCTGACTCATCATATTATCTGTGGCATATTTAGCTTTAAGCATTTGTTTTTGTTTGCCTTCTGTTATTAAAAAAAGTTCATAATACCTTTCTAGGGCTTTGTACTTTTAATTCATCATAATAAAATTCGTATATTTAACGTTAGAACTGCCTGCTTTTCTTCAGTTCAGTGTCTGGATGCATTAGTGCCCTTTTGTTCACTGTAACAGCAAAGGTGAGTTACTTTCTTGAAATAACATATTTCAAACTATTGTATCTTGGGTAAGAATAAACTGAAAAGCAACGGTCTGCAAAGAGGAACTAAATTAACATTTTATAAGCTGGGTAACTTGAATTGCTGAGAGCCAATTACATCAAGCATCGGTTGAAATCAAAGCTTCAACTTCTCTCTCCAACAGACTAACCAGCCTGAATTTAAAGCATCAGATAAACGGGGCTGGAAATTTGCATGTGTGAATAAGAGCTGAATTAGAAACGAATCTGAAGGGTTCCAGTGTGCTGAAGGTAAGTCCCAGATTTTCACCTGACACCTTCACCAAGCTGGGGAGCAGGACACAGAGTAACAAAATTATGTCAGGGGTCTGGAAAGTGTCAGAGGGGTTTTAAGGCGAATGGAAAAGTGGTATTTGGAGGGATAGATTTACATAGAATTACAGAACTGGGTTTTCTAACTTTTGTCTCTGCTGACAATCCCCCTTTCTCTTCTCAGTAAAATGAGAATAAAGGAATTTTCAGGGGAAGGGGGAGAACTGAGATTGCTTAGTTCTTTACGTCCCACAGCATGAACTAACAAACCGTCCTTTACAAGTGAGAGAGAAGATGGAATGAAAAGATAGATTTACTGGAATAAGAGAATGTAAGCAGATACTGGAGTTCTGGAGTGGCTCTGATTTACAAGGAATTAAAAAGACACAAAAAGAAGATACTGTGCAGCCATTTTTTATTTAAGACTTCACGTTTGGATGATTACTTGATATCTTTCCTCAAACAAGAATAGCAACCTAACGTGACTGAGCTTAATTGGGAGCCAGGAAGGGAAGGTGAGTGATGGTGTTGGAGAATGTAGTCACCTGAAAATGAACTGTCAGCAGATCCAGCTGATGAGAGAGATTAAAATCAAGCCTTATCTCGTACGTAGCCCTGTCCTCAGGGAACTGTGCTCCCCTGTGTGGGGTTGGTCTTGTTTTACAGTTTGGCAATGCTCAGCACAGACTGAAACAACTGTGATATTATGTAAACAACCCATTGAGCTCACACGGAGCTGAACGTCCCGAGCAATAATACCCACTGAAAACACAGAAGTCATCAGCTAATTGCAAACTGCAGACCTGCATGTCTGAGCAGGCCCTGGAGAGTGCCAATATTAATCTGCAAGTACAGGTAATAATTTGACACACAACGAACTGCGCTGTCTCCTAAGGCCAGCAGTGCATTTTGCAGGTACCAGTTTGCAAACTGAGAATCCAGGCACTACTATTTATAAATATCTCAGGTGTAGCCTCATTGTTCGAGACCTGTAGTGCACCTTAAGTAGTTTATGGCATACCTTGCACAATATTTCACAAAGATCACTCACATTTCTAAAGTCTCCTTCAAACTGCCACAGCCTGAGTTCCTTGCCCCACATACAGCAGATTTTCAAAGAAATGTTGATTTACACCCATGATTTCCCCTCCCTCCCCTCCTGAAACCAGAGAGGCACATTTTCCCTGTAAGCGACACTTTCTCATAAGATTTTATTTTGATATGTCTTTTTGTCCTGCAATGTTTCACCACCCAGCAGCACTCTGCTCATCTGCACTTCAATGGCAGAATTCACCAGAGGTACAGGTTTAAATAGCACATCTTGAGATGGGAACAATGAAGGGGGGGGTAAATGTCTCTACAATAAATAAATAAATAAATAAAAAAAGTCCTATCACACACTTAAAGCCAAATGCCTGCTGGGACTTAGGTTGAAAAGCACATTTGGAAACTGATCCCTTGAGAAGATATGTTTGTAACGGTGTTTGGCCTCAGGATTTAAAAGGATTTGCTTTTAAGCTGTTACTTTACTGCAACTATGTGACTGGAGGCCTCAGGTGTGAAAGTCCTTTGATAAAAGGGACCCGTGTGCGCCAGATAGAGGAGTGAAAAGCATTAACACTCACAGGAGCGGGAAGGGGAAGCAGGGGAAGGATGCGGACAGAGTCCATCAAGTTTAAGGCAAGCAAATGCTTGGAATGCAAGAGGGATGAGAAACCACAAAAAGCCCTTGAAGTTCTTGCTTTGCATACGAAAGTGATTACACAACTCTCAAGGAACTGAACACCGAAGTTGCAAGGGAGGGTCATTTCCAGTTAATCAGGTGAAGCCCATCTGGAACCTGAGCACAAGACCCTCCATAAAATGTTATGGCTGGAAGGAACCCCAGGGGTCATGCAGGCCTTTGCTCCAGTGCCAGATCAGCTCGGCTTAGGTCACTCCAGACAGACAAATGTTTATCTACCTGCACTTAAAGACCTTTAGCGGTGGAGACACTGCGGTTTCACCGCAGGAAATGTGTTCCGGTGCTTATGTTCTGTTTCCATCAGAAAGTGTTTCTTAATGCCTGACTTGGATACTTTGTGCTGCAACCCACTCCTGTGGCTGCTCATCCTGTCTGTAGGGGATAAAAAGAAGAGCCTAATCCCTTTCTCTTTGCCAGTCTTTTATGTATTTCATGATCATCTGGAGTCTGAGCTATGTCAGTCTCATCACACTGCACTCCTCACACACTGCTCTGATTCCACAGAGCAAAACTGCATCTTCTCTCTTATCAGAGAATCTCTGCAGCATTTGCATTTTAGGAATCAGGTGCACCATTTTTTCCCTAACCTCAACATAATTCTACATTGTTGCATCAACCACTCCTATATAATAGAGAAATTTTTTCTTGCATCCCAAAACCTGCTCTGAGAAAAACTGCAGTAAGCACAGAAATATGCAAAATTCACACTTCCCCACAATTTGCTTGGCAGCAGAATTGAGCACTGTTTATTCAGTGCATTTTCAGTGCTCTGAAATGGCTACAACTGCCAAACCTGTGGGCTGTACTTACAGCCTGCCAGGCACTGGACAGATTCATGGTGATTCAGTATCAAAAGTTTATGCTGGATAATATATTAAATGTATTTATTGGTTTGTTTCCACTAGAAAATCCAGAAGAACATCCAAAACTAGAAGTAGGCCCATGAAGAAAGAATGACAGCTCCCGTTACATATAAATTTGACCTAATCTGGAGTGAGTACATGCAGTCCTAGAACAGAACTCTTGTTAACCTTCATTCCTCTACCGAAATAGCAAGAAGTAATAGCACGACATCTGAACTACTTCAGGTCATTCAACCACATATTTTTTGTCAGAACCCATGCCATCAATTTCAGAGTAAGAAAACATTCTCATTTATCACAACTGCACTTATCATACTGTGGGTGCAGTCACAAATAAGTTACAGGTGCACTGCTGCCATGAAAAGTCAGGCTATTTACCTTCCGCATGACAATGTTCTCGGGGGCACTACTCTTAAGAGGCTGTCAAAACCTAGGCATGTCCTGCTCTGGAATGCTACATGTGCGTTAAACTGACGCCAGGAAAAAGAACACCACATTTGTGCGAGATTTCGTATTCTACAGCAACTGAGAACTGCCCTGCCAAATAAACGCTGCGCACAGCATTGCGCGCTGCCCCGCAGCCGGTGCCGAGGGCGGAGCTGTGCCCGTGCCCGCGCAGTCCGTGCCCGCACAGTCCGTGCCCGCGCAGTCCGTGCCCGCACAGTCCGTGCCCGCGCAGTCCGTGCCCGCGCAGTCCGTGCCCATGCCCGCGCAGTCCGTGCCCGCACAGTCCGTGCCCGCGCAGTCCGTGCCCGCGCAGTCCGTGCCCGCGCAGTCCGTGCCCGTGCCCGCGCAGTCCGTGCCCGCACAGTCCGTGCCCGCGCAGTCCGTGCCCGCGCAGTCCGTGCCCATGCCCGTGCCCGCGCAGTCCGTGCCCGTGCCCGCGCAGTCCGTGCCCGTGCCCGCGCAGTCCGTGCCAGCGCAGTCCGTGCCCGCTCAGTCCGTGCCCGTGCCCGTGCCCGCGCAGTCCGTGCCCGCGCAGTCCGTGCCCGTGCCCGCGCAGTCCGTGCCCGCACAGTCCGTGCCCGCGCAGTCCGTGCCCGCGCAGTCCGTGCCCGTGCCCGCACAGTCCGTGCCAGCGCAGTCCGTGCCCGCTCAGTCCGTGCCCGTGCCCGTGCCCGCGCAGTCCGTGCCCGCGCAGTCCGTGCCCATGCCCGCGCAGTCCGTGCCCGCGCAGTCCGTGCCCGCGCAGTCCGTGCCCGTGCCCGCGCAGTCCGTGCCCGTGCCCGCACAGTCCGTGCCCGCGCAGTCCGTGCCCGCTCAGTCCGTGCCCGTGCCCGTGCCCGCGCAGTCCGTGCCCGCGCAGTCCGTGCCCGTGCCCGCGCAGTCCGTGCCCGCGCAGTCCGTGCCCGCACAGTCCGTGCCCGCGCAGTCCGTGCCCGTGCCCGCGCAGTCCGTGCCCGCACAGTCCGTGCCCGCGCAGTCCGTGCCCGCGCAGTCCGTGCCCGTGCCCGTGCCCGTGCGGAGCCGCTCCCCGAGCCGGGATCTCCGCGGGCAGCGCCGCCCCGCGGCCGCGCCCCGCACTGCAGCCAAACCCCACCGCCGTGGAGCGGCTGGGCCGGGCATGGCCGAGAGCTGCGCTCGGGTCTCAGCGGCGCCAAATACACGGGCGGGCTGCCTGGCCCTTGTCTGCCTCCTCATTCCTCAGTGCCAAACCCCAGCATCAGCGTATTCCCTTCCTGACAGGGAGCAGGAGCTCAGGGTTTAGCTGTGTGCGTAATCACACCCCCACGGGTCTCAGCNTTCAATGTTAGAGGAGAACTGAAACAGTATTGAGCAACAGAGAAGATAGAGCTCATTTAGAAAACTCTAATGTACATGGAAAATCCTGAACCACAAATTATTCAGACCATCCTATTCCAACTATACAACATCACAGAGTATTTTGGAATTTCCAGACCTAGATTATTCACTCTAACCAGTTTCAAATAAAAATGCAGTTCAGTTGCAGCTGGAATCCAAGTTGGAAAAACTGAAGTGATACATGCAATCATACCAACAGAAATCATGACTCATTTTGCTTGAAGACAACGCAGCAAATACTCCTAAAAGCTGGCAAACACAGGACTGCTGTGAAATGATGTGTCCCTGCTCTGAAACAGGGCATAGCAGAGCAGATTAAGTTCTTTAAACATCAAGGAATGCAGGTGGCTGACATCCCTTCTGATAGAGCAGCAACAGATCTAAAATCCTGCCAAAATTACATGATGAAAACAGAGGTGGAGGTGAGGTGCCTGATTTTGGCACCTTTTGAGCCTAAAACATTGCAGTATTTAATGGGTTTTTGGTGTTTTTTTTTGTTTGTTTGGTTGGTTTTTTTTGTTATTGTTTTGTTTTTGTTTTTGTTTTTGTTTTTGTTTTTGTTTTTTTAGTTTTAGCTAGCTGAGATCCTGTACACAACAGCATTAAATGCCAAAGGGGGCATCTTGACATTCACTGTATTTCTTTTTTCCATTGATCTCTTTCCAAAGAAGGAAATTAAACAGACATAATACAAGTGATAGAATGCAGATGAGGAAAATGGTTAATCACATCAGACACAATTTTGAAATCAGCAGCCCATGCATGCCAGGAGACATGGATTTATGTGGCATTTCAAATACAACACAGTCTTTTACATTTCTCCATACTGGGGCACTTTTTCAATTTTTATTCATTAGATAGAGCTGCAAAGTAAATCTCTAAAATGTGATTCAAATCAAATCAGCTCACTGAATAGAACAAAATGGGGAAGGTTAGTTCTGATGTTTAGTTAAGAATTCTACAACATAGAAAACAAAAAGTGTTACTCCCTTAACCCTAAAGAATGATTTATTAGGTCCCACCAAAGGTGCAGTAGCTCTGTCTGGTCACAGCCCCAGCAATAGCATGAGGACAAGGCAAAGGGATGGTCATGCTCCTCAGTCATCACCAGCTGCCAAAGTTTTCTAATTCAGGACCTTTCAAACCAGTAAACATGCTTGAATTGAACAGTTCTTGGCAGTTGTTTCCTGTATGATTTTGGCCAGTCACTTTTTAAATATTAGCACTATTGGCTGACAAAATACCAAATTCATATATTGCCAGAATCGCTTTTGGAAGGACAATGGACATTCTCAACATCCTTTTCAAGTTTTTGCCTCGCTATCTTGAAAAACAATGATCCAACACTTGGCCAGGGCTGAAAGCTTTTAACGTTGTCTCTGTAGTACCATTCTGATTCTTCATAAAACAATTTAACGACCATTTAAAGGCCTTTCTACTGCATTCAGTTTCGATAGACACCCCATTAACGCGCCGAACTGACACGAAGGTGAAAGCATTTTCTCTGCAGAGTGTTCAGACCACACGCCGGTAAATTACAAAGAGAAACAGGAGAATTATTGCACAGCCGGGCCCCACAAAGCCGCTGCAAGGAAGGGATGGAGGCGGAGGGAGGCCGCGGTGTCCAAAGCAAGGCTGATTCCGCAGCTGCCGCGCTGCAGCCGTGGCTGTCCCTGGCCAGCGCTGCGGTACGAGCGCAGGTGCCCAGTGCCGGTAGATGTCAGCAGCCGCCGCTCCCAGCGCTCCCGTCCCGCTCCCGGCTCTTCCAATCCCTCTCCCTCACCGGGACAGGGTGAGGATGCGCAAACACTTTGGCTTTACCCCCGTCCTGCTGTCTCCACATCATCCTGATCTGATTAGTTATCAATTGTGTTGGGCCTGTGTGGGGACCAGTTCTGCCCAGCTCCAGCGTTTGGGACAGGGAGGCTGAGCAGCTGCATTCTCACAAGCTAACAGCGCTGAGTTCAAGCAATGCTTTCTGCTGATGCTGGCCCCTTGGGCACTGTCCTGTCACATCATTGCTTTCCTGAGAATGCCACAGTGAGAAATCTCACTTTATATCTTGACTCATAACTGTGCTTCATTTTTTATGAGAAAAATTCTGTAAGATTCAAGTTCCCTTGCTTCATCAAAGAAGAGGGAAACAAATTGACAAACTGAATTAGATGTGTGGTTTACATACTGTCACTATTCAACTATCTCTGGCAGTGGCCTGTGATCAAATTTAGGAGGGAATATACAGAACTGACATCTTTGTGGGATCTCTTCTCCAGCCTCCAAATTAATCTTGTGTTGTTTAAAGGTTGAAGATTGACTTAAATGTGACACCTCTGGATATTCTTCTTACTTCCAGAGATACCCAATTCCTCTAGGTCTTTCCTTGCTACATTTCTTAAAAAGGAGGAAGGATCCCTCTCCTAATTTTGACTCATTGGTGGACGTCTGGGACTGTGTACAACTCAGGATTGGTCTCAGATTCATTCAACAATATTTAATGTGATCCCACTCTAACAAGTCTATGGGAGCATTTGCCCCTTTTTTAGGAGCAAAACTGTATTCTTCCACAAAGTCAGTTGGGAATCCTCCAACCTCAAATTGCTTTCCATAGGCAGCAGGTCAGGCCCCAAGACTTATGGCAACTTCAGGCTTCTGTGGCAGAGAGACGCACTCACCTCAGCTAATGCCAAAGGAAAAATTATCTTTGCAATTTGCATTAAAAGTACTCCAATCAGATATATCCTTTCCTGTGCTCTTGTTTTATGTGGTATTTCAGAAATCATATTCATAGATCAATGAATTCAGTTGCTTTAATGCTCTGAATTTTACACTGAGGCCGAACCCAACATAAAATAGATTGGCAGATCGAGGCAAAACAAATTCCTGTGCTCTACAAGCTGTGAACATTATATCACATCACTTCTATGTCAAAGGGCTGATTAATGATCCTGGCATGTCTGAACTTAGCAATTCTTCCTTGTTCAGATATGAGGCATTGCAGAAGCCGTGACAAGTGTCCAAAGTCCTGACCATTTAATCTCATTATATTATGGCCCATTCATTTATCTTTCAGCTGTGTTTTTTAGGAAAAGCTTCATTTTCAGGCAGGAACCTGAGCAATGACATCTTGGTAGGCTGGTGGGCATATCTGAGTTATGGAGCATTTCCTCCCAAAATGAATGCAAGATAATCTTGCAGAAGGTGCCATCCCTTTTCTTGGTGGCCACAACTCTGCCAGTGTTGATTCTCATTGTCCTCAAGGTCACAAAAGGGGCCTGAGAGGAGCTGCAGGCCTTGTTTGCAGGGGTTTCCCTTTTTCCATCCTGTTCTCCATGAGCAGAGCTTAGCTGCAGCTCAACTAGAGACGCTCCCAGATTACACAGGCCACTGGCACTTCACATAAAGTTTTTGAATTTGGGCCATCTGCCATGTCCCATTGACTTCCACAAAGCCCAACTCTACTGTAAGGCTTTGAAAACCCAAATCCTAACATTTTTTTCTTCCTGATGTCTTTTGACCTTTATTTCTCCTGCTATTAGCTGTGAGTTCAGAACCACAGCCAGAACAATCATAGTCAAAACGACTGCAGTACTTCCTCAAAAATGTAACAAAAAAGGCGTAAATACAAGATTTCATGTGGCTAGTTTGAGTACAGTAAGAACCTTCTGTAAGGTTCTGTAAGGTTCTAATATTTTCATTCTTCTTTGGCATGTCCAGTTTAGAGAAACCATCAGTCTTCCTCTTCTCATTAAATATGCTCAGAACACTTTGTATAAAATAAATAAAAATACTGACTAGTTTGAAAAATGTGTGTTTTTGATAGGAGGAGGTTTAAAGCCAAGGCACTAATTAGCCAGCACAGATGCAGGAAGTTGGATTTTGATGATGTGATCAGATGTAAAAGAAGATAATACACAGTCAAAAAGGGGAAAATGATGCATTATACCCTCAAGAAAAGGAATTGATTTGTTTTGCTTTTAAAGTCAAGTGCTGAAGCTGAATGAGCTGAAACCCAGTTTGAACGCATGGAAAGAAACATCTGTGATGGGGATGGGCCAGAATATGCAACACATGGAATGATCAGACAAAACCCCATTTCACCTTCAGAGGGGAAAACGCGACCCTCCCCTGCAAGTGCAGATCCTACAGAGCGGCACAGGCACAGGGGGTCAGCGGCAGGCAGCGCACAGCGACGTTCCAGATGTGAGGAATACACCTGAGGAACATCTGGCACCTTGGCCGGCCCGGTGCTGGAGCTGCTCTTTCCTCTCTCAGCAGCAAATCAGCCTCCTTTCCTCTGTGCAGCGGGGCAGGACAAGGACGTGACAAAGACGTGACAAAGACGTGACTCCCCCAGAGCAGAGCTCCCGACAGCCGCAGTTCAGCCAGTCGGTGCCCGAGATCTTTTTGCTGATAGTGCTTTGTCCGCCCATCCACAAAGCTCTTTTAAGACCCTCCAATGGCATGAGCAGCAGCGCTCAGAGTGGATTGGACACTGTGCTATTACCGGTCTGCAGACTCGCCAGAGAGCAGCGCTCTCAATCTTCTCACTTGCTCTTTTTACATTTATTCCAGGAATTTATGTAGTGAACACTACTCAAAGCCCTTCCATAATAACTTTATTTTTGGCAAATATTCACCATAATAGTTCTATTCTTCTAGATACTGTTAGGACTGAGAGACAGGCAAAGAGCCTTGCAGAGATAGGCAAAAAGCAAATATCTACTTCAGAGTCTTTTTTTCCTTTGCTTCCAGAGCTGATGGACACTTGACACTGTGAATTTCAGTGACAGCAGAAGTTTGACAGAATCCATCACTATATAAACGGATAAAGTGCAAGGCAACTTCCTTTTTAGCAATGAATTAGGGTGCTGCCAAAGCTTTGTGCTTCCCAACAAAATGAGTGACAAAAGTTGCATGCATAGTTCTTTCCTAATAATACAGTGTTCGAGCTTTTATCATGAATAGAAATCAGATATTAATTAGAAATCTAGAGGACTTTAAAGAGAATTAAATTTGTTTACTCAACCACCCAGCTGGTTTGGTAGAAAAAGTAAATATTTCTTGGAATTTCCAAAATATTGTTTACCATTAAGAAGTTATTTCTGAAAACACCATTAAGAGTATTTTTACAAGGAGAAGTGATGTGCAACATGATAGAGCCCAGATTTTTTTTTCTCTCTCTCCCAAAAGCCTCTTCCAAAGGCTGAAGGTCAGAAATGTCAGATGTTCTGCATTGGTTTAGGCAAAGAGTTGGCAATCCAAATTCTAGTTTCTTGTTTGTTGTATTTAAGCATGTGTAAAACATAAGACCATCTCCAAAAACTGTTAAATAAATATGTAAAGAGCCTTTTGGTAAAATCTACTCTAAACTTTTCACAGAAGTTTGAAAACATCTTCACTTCTCTTGTACTTCTAAAAGTGGTTCTATGAGAGAAAGGACTTAAATATTAATATCTTCTTATGTTTCTAAGGTGATATTGAAGCAAATTTAGTTGTCAGATCAGAGAAAGTAAATCTCCCATCATTCTTTTTTCCCCATGATTTTTGAGGAACAGTTCTTTGGTTTCAGAAGAAAAGCCAGGGAGGGATCCCAACTGCATGTGTAGTTGATACAAAAGAATCTTTGAAAGCCTTGAACAGAACCCCTGCAAGGCAGGCAGGTATCATTACACCGACGTTCCAGGTGCAGACTCCCAAAACTCCAACTCCAGCTATTTTTAAAAAGTGTATGTGTATATTCAGGATTTTTAAACATTGCCCCTTATGTGGGCAGCGCGAGGCTGCTCAGTAGATCGGTGTCAGACACAAACTGAACCTGGTTATTCTGATTTCCCAGTTTGTGATCAGGATTTTTCCATTGGCAATAACACATTAATATTGTTATTTACTCTGTTACGCTTTTTGGATACCAAAGTGGCAAACATTTCATTTAGTAAATAGCTGCCATTTATTAATATTCCTTGTAAAGCAGTGCAAAATACTTGGAATTAGATGTCAGTGGCATCCTAAACCAGGGCTAGAGGACTGCCAGGAGCAGAGAGGAGGCTCACAGTCAGCTGTATTTCCAGTTGCCATTTCCCACCACCAAGTGTGGGATGTGCTTGCAGAGCTCGCCTGCATTCCTGCATTCCTCAGCCTCCTTTTAATGCCTGCTGATTCATGAATATCCAACCGTGGGTGCAGCCCAGGAAATCGGGGTGAATCACCGGCACTGATGCTCGCAGGTCCCCCCCAGTCCAAATGACAAAGCAGCACTCAAGGCAGCTCTCACACCAAACATCTTTTTAAAGCTCTGAACAGAGAGCCAGGCAACGCTGTATTGGCTGGAACGGAAAATCAGATCCCTGCGTGTCAAAAACCAGGATAATTGCATCAGAAATAGGGCAGACTCAGAAGGGCTATTAAGGAAAACAGAAAAGAAGCTTTCTTTTAATTACTGAAGTGAGATATCCAAATTAACACAAGACTGCATCTATATAATTGAAAACTCTACCACATAAAATAATGTGTGCTAAAATAAAAGGCAATAAAGCATTAAAGTTCATAAGACATTTTAATCAGAAAGCCAAATAAATGCATTAGAAAACAGAATTGACTTAGGCAATTATTTTAAGTTTTAAAAATTAATTTGTTTACCATTACTTCATACTTGAACTTGTGCCATTAATATCAAATAGAGTTTCCCACTATGTCCATGAGAATATTCTCTGGCTATTTGAAAGCAGCTAAGAGGTAAGTGCTTATGAGAAATAAATTGCAATATCGCAGTTTATTTAAATTTGCACGCCACAGCAAACAGGAGGAGGGTGTAAAAGCAGGTTCTATGGATCTGTAGAGCACACCAAGGTCCATACCCGTGCTGTTACTCTGAATTCCCTGTGCTGGAACCCCAAAGAGCCCTCCTCCCCCTCCCCTCGCAGACAGGGGGAGGCTGCAGCTCCTGCCCTTGCTCCAGCTGGGGCTGGGGAAGCAGGAGGGGCAGAGAGCAGAGAGGTTTCACTGGCCCTGAACTGTCATCTGCTGGTCACGGGGGTTTGCCCCACAGACCCTCATTTTTGGATGACCCTCAGATAGTACCTTAAAAGAACAGGCGATATTTGGCTCTGACACCCCCAACATTGGATTTTTGCAGAAATTTGACAGAGGTTCTCCATAGGGAAATCCGAGAGTAACTTTCTCTAAGTCCACTAAGTCCTCAGCTTTACTTACTAAGGAAATAAAGTTAAGTTTTTGATTTACTAGAGCTTTGCACTTGTGTGTAACTACTTATACCCACATAAATCCCATATAATGGGAGCATTTGCCCCCAAATTTTATACAGTTCTGGTTTCTACAAAGCCTTTGGTGCCATTGAGAGAAGAATTTTACTTGAGTGCAGTTTATTAAAAATGAAAACATAGATGTACACAAAAAGCAGAATGATGGATGACAAGTTTTATAGATCCTGCTCTGCAGGATACAGTCAATAGTGAAAAATTTCATTATTTCCTGGTAATGAAAAGTCGCATGTGGCTATTTATCATTAATATGCCATTAAATTGTCATTAATTTGTTTTCATCTGGAACTGCCAATTTGCAAGTTGGGACATACAAAAAAATGGTTCCTGACAACTGAGACTTAAATTTCTTTAAAAAAGTAGCTTAAATTTTACTAAATATAAAAAATTATGATCCATCTTGTATGTTATGCAAGAGGCTATCACTGCTCATGTTTTACATCTCAGCTGATAACCTCATATCTCAGTTGCAGCTTCCTTCTGGGCCTTGAGCTGGGCAGTTGTCACAGGGCAGCCCCAGCATTGCTTCCATTCATGGCCAAACAAAGCACACTAAGATTGTATTTATTACTTTCAGTGTTCCTCTTCCACTGGTCACACTAATGTCAGCTAATCGAGCCAGTGTGCACCAATTTGCTTACTGAAAAAAGCTCTGAAAAAACCTGCTGGAAACATCCCATTCCCATACCAAATCCATGCACTGCTCATATAACGATTAATTATTTATTCATTTTGAAAAACATTGTTACAATAGTCAAGACTTACTAAGTTGTAGCAAGTATCTAAAAGAAAGTGCAAAGCTATTTGAGGACATGAAGAACAAAACATTTACTGCATTTTTTTCCCCTGAGTCCCTTGTACATCAAAAAAATATTTCTTCAGACAAAGGAAAACATTATTCTTAAAAGTCATCCCTAGGAAAATAACAACTCGTGTCCTCAGACTTGGAGCTAAACTCCAAAAAGCCAGAATAAGCTTAAAATGCTTGGTTTCATTATTTATTTAGGGGAAATCAGATCTCTAAATTCACCTACAGCCTCTTACCACTGTCTTAGAGGTGCACAGTAGGCAAGATAAGAATAGTCAGTTTTCCTTTTAAAGATAATATTAATCCTACTGTATGCACATCTAACAGGGGAACAACAAGAGGAGATAAACGCTTCAATTGTCCTACCCTGAAACTGCAAAATACTTCAGAACAAAGAGGTCAGTTAAGGAACAGAGCTATTCTTTCTCTAAACAACTTTAAACCCAAGATTTACCATGACAATCAACTTTCAAATCTTCATTGACACAAAATGAAGTCTCAGTAGCCAGGCCTATTTCTTAAAACCTTTGGTCAATTAGAAAAATCACCTTTTGTTCTGATCCAGCACAACCTGCTCTACAGCTGTTGTTTATCAGCTCAAGCACAATTTTATGAACTGAAATGCAATATCAAAGTGTTTGATGTGTTTTAGAGAACAAGGCATTATTGACATTTCCATATATTACAAGTTGAAGGAAAATTGCATATTGATGATAGCAGAGTTGTTCCATAAAAGAAGGTATAAGAAACCATTTAAGATTTTATTGGATATGTTCTGGATGTTGGATTACCCAGCTTTAACACTCACATAAGGAAAGTATTTCCTAGCTTTGGTATTTTCTACCTTCCATTTACTGCAGATGCACATTTTACCAGACAAGATGGTTTGGCTACATTTACAGATGCTCAAACACTTCCAAAAACTCTCCTGATGAAATCTTATGCCCAAACAGCAAGTCTTATCTCAATTTCAATACAGATAGATTTAATTTTAGTTAACATATTAGTCCTTTAACTGCTACCAAGCAGAGATATAAACATTCATAAAGTAAACAAATCATCATAGAATTATAGGATGGTTTGGGTTGGAAGGGTTAAAGCCTATCCAGTGCCACCCCTGCCATGGCAGGGACACCTCCCACTGTCCCAGGCTGCTCCAAGCCCCATCCAGCCTGGCCTTGGGCACTGCCAGGGATCCAGGGGCAGCCACAGCTGCTCTGGGCACCCTGTGCCAGGGCCTGCCCACCTTCGTGGTAAAAAATTTCTTTATAACACCTAATCTAAACCTACTCTCTTTCATGTTCTGTGTGATTTATTTCCCCAAAAGATAACTTTGCATTAACAAAATTAAAGCTGCTTTCCAATCACCACTGCTTCTTTTAAAATCAGGATTAAATGGCAATTACTTAGGAAGAAGCACTATGCTTAATTTGCTCATTTGCAGGGCTGCCAAGCAGCACACTAACTAGATACTTACCAGCTGTAAAAACCTTATTGAGCAGAAATAGGAATTAATTAAGGTTGCAACTCTAGAATCAGAGGGTCAGCATCCTAAGGCTGCCTGAGGACTTTTGTATGACCTAGAGGTGATTGTGCTCAGGATGCTCTGGGGAAGGTCACTCAGTGGGGAAAGTTTTATTTGCCACCTACAGATGCTATACGACTAAATAGCATGATTGCAAATCAGGTTAAAATTGCTTATTTATTAGAAGGCCTTAAGATTTTAGTCCAGACTTTACTGTTGCATAATACATAAAAACTGTCAGTGATGCCAGCAGTCTAAAAACGAACACGAGGGCTGCTGGAGCTTTTTATTTCTATTGTACTTGCACGTGTAGTAGCAAGCCCTATCTGCAAGTGTTTCCTGTTAAGAGATCGCACTGAGTGGTAGTTCTACACTTGAAGGAAAGAAAACAGCTTTGAAGTTTCACACCATTTTGATGTCATCCACTCTAGTACAGCCTTCTCTTCTGGGCTGCTTACATTGTATCTTATTAAAAATACATCTCAGAACTTGCTAATTGCCCATGTACTCAGGAAAAAAGCTTTAGCATACCAGTAATAAAACTTCTTGCTGTAGAAAATGCAAGGTGTTCGGGACCAGCGGTTTGGGTGATTTCTACAGTTCAAGGCAGCTCCTGAAACGTGCAGTTTATTTGCAAGGGTCGTGGGTGCAGGAGCTCTGCTGGAGCTGCCACAGCTTAGAGCAAGCCCCAGAGAGGGTGAGAGAGAGAGCAGGGTAGAGAGAAGGAGATAGATCTGGAGAGTGCGAGAGAGAGACTGAGAGACTAAGGCCTGGTTACAAGGTATTTTATCTCTTCTTATACTGAATATGGCAATATTACAACATCCAATCAATAGAAGACAGAAATCCTTATAGAATTTACACACAACCTATCAAAACTACGACATTACCATACTGTGTTACATTTTAACTCTTAAAAACTACTTTCTAAAACTACTTTTGTCTTCCCTGCCACCCTGGCAGGGTTTCTCTGACCCTTGGACTTCTCTGCTTGCTGAAGCATCCTCTTTGCTAAAGACATTGTTCAATCCAGAGGGATTCTCCTTCAGCTGGCCAGCCCATTGGTTTTTGGTTGTACAGTAACTAACATCTTGGTATCTTATATCTCAAAGCCAGCTTTCATTTCTATTTTGCTTACAGGTTTCATATTTTCAGAATCTTTTGCCAAGCAGTCATATCTAGAAGGTTTCCCTATTTCATCCTCCCCAACACTTGCAATGTCAAAGTAGAAGGAAACTCACAGAAATTATAATTCAATTCTTATTTTAACTGAAATCTACTTTGGCAGAGAAGAAATAGAAGCAGTACCATAAAATGTGACTGTACCAAGAGGCCGAGATGCCGTTTTAAAGACAAAAGAAGCCCACGCATGACAGAGCCAGGCGCTGATTGCAAGGTTTGCCATCGGTGAGGTCCGGCCGCCTCACACCAACGGGCGCCATCTTGGCCTCGCCACTCCGGTTTCCCACACGTGGGGGATGAAGTCAGCCCCGTCACCCCCGCACACCTTACAGGTAGAAACAGGAAAAAAAGAATTCCTTCCTCCTGCCCACATCCAGCACAGGCAGAGTCATTGTTACCTGATGGAGACAAAGCAGAGGGGCCATTGCGCTGTCCGGGGGCACCTCGGCCGTGACCCCTCACACTCGTCAGGCCCTGTCTGGGCGTGGCCGCTGCCCCTGCCCCTCACGGGCCCCTCGGCTGGACGGGGTTCTGGGCACCCGTGGGCACCCCTGGGCAGCACTGAGGGGCTCGGGGCAGGGTGAGACAGTGCCAGGGGTGTGAGATGAGCTCCTCTGGTGCAGGGTCTGCTCACCTGGAGCACCTGGACGGAGCCGCGGATCCATGAGGGGAGGCGGAAACATGGCGGGCTGAGCGAGGACTCGGGCAGAGGCGTGAGGTGAGCTGGGACCACCATAGGGATGTGGGGCTGGGAGCTGGAAACATCCCATTCCCTTGGGAGGAGTGGTGCAGGTGGGGCTGCACCTCACACCTGTGTGTGAGGAGGGAGGAAGGAGGTCCTGGAGCAGGGATGGGGGCACCCCTGGGGCTACCTGTGAGTACCTGCCCAGCTTGGCTCGTGCCCAAAGGAGGCTGGCAAGGGGGGTGACCTGTGGTGTTTGGCAAGGAGCAGAGTTCAGAACAGTGAGCAGGCTTTGTAGAGGAGGAAAACTACACCAGGCTGCCAGGAGCAGCTGCTCTTAACAATGCTGAGAAAATGACTGCACTCCTTCTGTACAGGTATGGCCGTGCTTGTATTGGGGTTTGAACCGACAGCGGGTTTTGTCTGAGGCACATCCCTCAAAACAACCAGCATCATACTAAATATCAAATTTATCCCAATTCTGATTTTGTAGACTTGTTTCTTCTTGCTGTTGGAGTTGTGTGCTAAAGAATAGCCACAGAACAACGTAAATGTACATTTCACTTACCTGTTTAACAGACTGTGAAATAACACAGGCCACACCGCAGAAGAATTCTGCTCATATTAGGCTAGACCTTTCGTTTTATCATTATAAAAACCTGTATACAGTGCTAGATTCATCTATGGTGTAATACAAACTGTTTATTATAAATTTGTGAGGAAGTCTGTAAGGAGGATCCAACTTTATCACAATGAAACTGATGAAACAAATGGAGCTGATGCCTTGCGCCGAGGTGACTGAGGCTGAAAGATGTGAGTGCACAGGTAGCACTGCTGCTTCATACACAGAGGTCAGGAATGCCACACCTGTGGCACTGCCAGTCTCTCAAAGGAGCCCTGCAAAGGTTAAAGGAAGGGGAGAGATGGCTACAAGCATTTGTTTCTTCTTGGCCTTTTCTTTTTTCAGTTTCCTTATTAACAGAATATTCTGTCCCATCCCCAGATTTTTTTCGTCTGCCTTTCCCCTTTTCATTTCAGTGGTGTTGCTGAAGTTACCATTCACTTCAAATATCACATGTGTAGCTGACATTGATTTCTGACCAGCAGTGCAGTAAAATTTAAATGAAGGTGAAAGAGCCTTGACTGGGAAGAGGAACCATGACATTTGTCACAGATACATGGAATGGTTTGGGTTGAGAGGGACCCTAAAGCCCATCCTATTCCACCCCCTGCCATGGGCAGGGACACCTCCCACTGTCCCAGGCTGATCCCCGCCCCAATGTCCAACCTGGCCTTGGGCACTGCCAGGGGTCCAGGGGCAGCCACAGCTGCTCTGGGCACCCTGTGCCAGGGAAGAACTTCTTCATAAGATCTAATCTAAATCTACCCTCTTTCAGTTTAAAACCATTCTGCTTCATTTTGTCACTACCCTCATTTTCTGAAAGACTGATTACCTCCTTTTCTCAGCCACTGTGGTGCTGATCCCTAGAAATCCATGATATATTCTTCTGACAGAAGGAATTAGATTTATCTGATCTCTGTTACAAAAACATATGGGAAATGGGTTTTCTTTCAGCACGGTATTTTTTAGCAGTGTAACTGTTGACTGAGGCAGATCTTGTACCATAAAGAGAAAGATAAGAACTTAAACTTCTTGGAGAGTAGCACACTTTTTTCACATCCTTAAACTGAACTATATAACTATTAAACTGACTGATTTGCTAATAATTTTTCTTCCAAAAAATCTAAGCACACACTTTCAGAAAGGAGCAAATCCTCCACAGTATATCAGTTGTTGATCCTGCTTTTGTACTGGGGGATAGATTTGGAATATCTTTTTTTCTCCACAAATTGATTGTACTGGAATAGACTTCTGAGACATAATTAAAGGTAATAGCTTCAAATGCACTGAAACTCCTAAGTGTTTGCTACATACTCTTAGTTATCCATAATTGAATATGCAGTTAAGATTTTAGTCAATTTGTCTGGAAGTATTTCAGTTCATTGGCTTTACAAAATCTCCTGGGTTCATCAGGAACTGCTGCACACCTCCCCTCATCCCCTTCATTTTCCAGTTAATGCTCCAGCCTATTTCCACGCAAAGGGCTGTTGCTGGAGACATGAACAAAGTGCATCTTGGTTTACTTGCATACATTTACATCCCAATGAAAACCATCATGCTGAAAACATCTGAATTAATTTTAGGCATTAAATTTAGCAGGAATATTCATATGAGTAAATATTTTCACAATTGCTTCTGTCCCAGAGGAGAGACACAAAATGAAATTTGAAGCCCAATACACTACGTTTTTCTGTGAATATAAATTTCATAGGAGAACATTGGTTTTTCCACTCTATGCTTTTAAAAGAATAGTTCAAATGATCAGAATTATTAAAGGGAATCTATCAAGGCTTAATTTATGATTTGATAAGGTAACAACATAAAAAATCAAATCCATGCTTCCTTTCTGTTGTTAATGTGTGGTTTTCTGTAAGACTGAAGTTGAGCCTGTGTAAAATACTGTTTTGCATTTGGATTGGGGAAAGAAAGAACAAATATTTCTGACATTTAATTTCTTTTTTTGTTCTTTCTAATCAGCTAGAAAATATAGGAATGTGGCTCTTACTACTATTCTTTCTTACATGCCTCTGTTTTTTTCTTCTAGACCATAAGAGGTTTTTGCATGTCTTAGGCTGAATGAATGTGTAGGTTCTTCAGGTGAAAAAATATTGTATACTGGAGTCTGCATATGGAGTCATAACAGTATTTGTGATGGTGCCTACTGTCTGTATCTCAAGGAAGTGAAAATAACATAAAAAGAGGGAAAAACTAATTGTTCACACACTGCTTACAAAAATCCCTTTTTTCAGTTCACTTTTATATCCACATGGAATTGAACTGAGATTGTTATTCTCAGTGTCCATGCATAGATGTAGGTTTGAAAGTAATGCAGTTAAAAGCTGTGGAATTCAAGCTTTTTTTTCTTTTTTTTTAACATTCACATGATTGATGTAGATTATACTGTAATTTCTCCAAGAGGTGCAGATGCAAAATTATATGGAATTTATTTGATGACAGTTAAATCAGCCTCAGTGTGCCCTTTGGCCTTGCAGCCCAGCCTCCTTCCCAGGCTTTTGTTACTTTGCTGTCATGAAGCAGGAGTCACCTGCTTTCTGCAGCTTTTTGGTTGAAGTGATCTTTTCATGTTAAATCAAATGAAAAGTATTCAATACTTAACTGTTGTGACTGTATTGTTACCTGAAGCATTTGCCTGACCAAAAAGAAAATCACTGCAATTTCCCAGAAGGCTTCCTCCCATTATCAGATTGACAGCAGCGTGCTGTCTTGATTCACATTAGTGGCTCACGATGGCTGCTGTTAAAACTTCTGCTTTCCCTGAAAACTGTATTTCAATTACCATTTTTTTGGTGAGAAGGTGAAGGAGCTGGTCCTTCACAGAAGTTACCTAATAATTTTGCACTTAAGAACTCCTGTGTTTCAAAGACAGCATAATTCAAGTGAGCTGAATATACCTTGCAAAATTAGGATGTATTCATTGACCAAGGAGGTTTCCTTGAAGTCTTCACTTGGCATGGAGCAACACAAGTGAAGAACTGGCTATGAAGCCCTCTCTCTTGGTGGCTGCAGGAGCTGCCCCGGGGCCTGCAGCAGGGTCCCCCCAGCAGCCAGGACTGCTCCTTAATTAGCTCTGCTCCTGTTGGATCCCACTTAGCCCTCCCTGCACACATTCCATCGTGTGCACCCCGTTTCTGGCAAGCTTCCACCTCACCTTCTCGGGGTTTGATTGGGATGGAAAGGAACACCAGGTCAAGCAACCAGGCAGAGCAGAGCTAAGCAGAAATGTGAATTATAATCTGCTTATAAAAGTTGAATGGAGCAGAAATATTCCCAGTTTCTGCTGTACTGCTTGGAACTGTTTCACACAATTAATGAAGTTGTGCTCTTTACCAGTGTGATAGTCCTGCTCGTAGTGGAGCTATAAACTCAGAGTTTGATTGATTTCTCCAAACATTAAAAAAACAAGAGGTGAAAGCATTGCTTCATCTCTTACCTCAATTTATCATACTTTGGGAAAACATCAATTAAAAAAAAAAAAAAAATCGCAGCATGTACTGAAATCATTGGCACAGAGAAAGATAAAATGAAAGCAAACTGCAGCAAAGACACTTCAGTGTCTTTTTCTGGTGACCAACATGGCATTAGGGATAATGCCCAGGAATTAACTGTCCTGGGAGGCCACATGGCAGTCTCTAAAGTGACCAGCACTAGAGGACCACAAGAACATCTGCCATGAATGACCTCTCTGTCTTACCTTGGAGCAGGGAGATATATTAGCCAGCTTCTTTACAATTTTAACATACAGTAAGACCCTTGAGACTAATTGATAAAAGATGTCAATAAAAGGTATATCCATGTGTTAATTGGGAAAATAACAAGAGAAAATAAGTTATTTTTTGTTTTATTCTTTATATCCTAAGCAGCAACCATCTCCCCAGACTAACCTAGAACACTTTAAAGCAAAGGATGATCATATTGCATTTAAAAAAATAGTTTCTCCATAGGTTTTTTTAAAAATTCAGAACAAACTGCTGGAGCCTTCCCTTTATTTTGTGCAGTATCTGAAGCCACATGCTCACAGCATCCCCAGGGCAATAACTGCAGCCATATGTTTGTTCTGGTGCAGATTTCAATATCAGGAAGGGAGAGCAGGGCTGGCTGGTAGAGTTTAGCAGAAATTCACTCTGCATGCGAACATCTGGGTTGGATTTTTGGTAAATGAGTGCCAATAGGGTGATTGACAACAAAGGCAGCAGCTCTCTGAGTGAAGGAAATGTCTGAGGAAGGATGCTCAGCTCTTATGTGGCAGTAGGAATACAAATAATTCCATCCAGTTACCTTAACAGATCCTGGGATACGAGAACCTCAACCAGGTTCTAAAAATTACTTAATATGAATAAATTATTTATTTTTCCCTTGTATAATGGATGAGCTACTTTAAAATAGTGCCATGTGAATAAACCCCTCTAGCTCAACAGCAAAATGCTCAAGTTGTCATCACGTCTGTGCATATCAGAGATGACTGAATCAGTTCTGCTTAATTCAACCAGAATAACAAAATCATGAGACCTGAGGAGTTCAGTTACCCCCAGGAAGGGCAGAACAGTTTCCCCCCAGCACATGCAGAACTATCCACTATGGTAGAACTTAGGCCTAAATTATCATGTAGGTGTGATTTGGGCTGTTGCCCTCACAGACAGTCCCCAAATACCTTCCTGCAGGGTGTTTAAGTACCTGATGCATTGTGTGAATCAAAGAAAGGGACATTGAGCTGTATTTTAGTGCCTGGCAGTGGAACTGAGTAGCACCAAGTCTACAAGCAGTGTTAATGCAAACAGTAATCAAAGACATGGCCCCAGCAATATTTCTAGTTACTCTTTTTAGTGAATATTTTGATACCAAGACTAGAGAGGAAATTACATCTTTTTAACTGTCCAGCAAGCACAGATTAAACAATTGAACAAAGAAGCAGTAAATTGTTATCAGCAACTCCAGTTTAAAATGATTTAGGCCTGAGATCTGATTTGTTAATTTTGAGGCCAAGACCATCTACAAAATTTTTTTGATAAGCATTTCTGGTCAGGTTTTAGTCAGCAAGAAGTCAGTTCAGTTTAAGTTTATACCTATCTTGCTTCCATAGTTTCCTTGACTTCTACCCAACTTGTGGGAATTTTGATTTAGAGACCAGTCCAAGAACTAAGTATCAATAGTTGATGAGAAAATGCTTCTCTGTGCACTATATAAAGGCATCATAACTTACACCCCCTCATTCTTCATTAATATGCAGTTATACAATTTATATACCACTTTAGTCATTAGCATATAGATTGCCACCAATGTACTGCATTCCCAGAGCAAAAATAAACCAGTGTGAGGAAAGGAAAAGCTACCACAAAATGCCTAGTACTTTTATATCTGTAGCTGCTTTAGTGAATACCAACCCCAGACAGTCAAACTGTTACACTTCGCTTCATTATGTAGAAAAGTTGCTGATCACTTCCTCACCACTCTCAATGCCTTACAACTGGAAATATCAAAGTATTCACTGAAATGGAACCATTATTTTTCTGTTTGGAAAGCAAGCAAAAATTTTTGTAGAATATTCTAAATAAAAATCTAAAATGAGGTTGCTAGTGTTTTACAATGTCACTCAGGCTCCAGACTGGAACGCATTTTTTTCCCCATTCAGGAGAAGAAGGGTGGATTGTATAGCATGTAGGAAGAAACAGCTTGATCCAGGGTTGTGAGATGCAGTCACCAGAAGTGGATTTTAGCTCAGAAGATGGCTTTCTTTTAGCAATTGCTTTTAAAATCCGTGGTTTGTTTCAAATCCTATTCCAGATGTCTGTGGACACTGTTAAGCTCACTTGCCTTTCTGATGGAATGTTTGATCAAATTAGTGCCTTGAAGCAACACTGTCAGCCAGCTGCTTTCTCTATCTTACAGTGGGCAGTATGGTGTAGTTTTTAAAAATATGGGAATGAACTCAGCACATGTGCAGAAATCAGAGAAAGCAGACAATAAGAAGGCTCTTTACTGGATTTGCTGAGGGCCTGGATAGAATCAGGAATCTGATTTGCTAGAGAAGCAGAAAATTATTGTTAGTTTAAAACTTGCTTAAAACTTGCAAAATGTAAGTCTGCTTAAAACTTAAAACTTAAACCTGGAATAGCTGTGAGCTTGATTAGTGGTCTAATTCTGTCAGATAGACTTGCAGTTGTTCTTTCCAAAATTGATATATTGCACCCAGATGAAGAACACAAACTCTTGTAGATAAAAGTTTTGAATAATCAAACAAGACCCAAAATCAAATGTGCTTTGAGCACTTTATTCACCAGCCTATGCAAGCTCAGTCTGTTTGGTCTAAACTGCTCCCGTCTGGCTCAGCAGAGACATCAGCTCCTCTGCAGCTTGTGCTGAGGGTTCCAGCTGATTGCTGCCTCTTCTGCTGATAGGAACAGAACTGCTTCTGCCTCACAGTGAGCTCCTGCAGGAACATCTGGGGAAGCACAAGGAGCCTTGTTCACAGTGCTGCTGTCTCCATGTGTAGGACTTCCATGGGTGCTTGATGGGCACTTCTCTGATAGCAGAATTCATTAGCAAGCTTCAGCTAAAGCTGCTGCTCTGATGAGGTGTCTCCCTTTGAGGATCTCTTGATTTGTCATCACAACTCTTGCTCTCAGTGAAAACAGACACAGACCATGAGACAGGGTCAGTGCAGGGTGTGCTGGCAGAGCTGCAATACGGGCTGTGAGGAGTGAGCAAGAGACAGGTAACAAACACGTTACCTGCCAAAAATGTGGGAAATATTAAAGTTCCATCTTTAAAATGGGTCAGTGCAAATGGGAACTGACATTCCTGTATGAGCAGACTGGCCATTCATGTGTGCCTGAATAAATAAATAGGGGAACTCATAAGCTCCTTTCCAGACTGGTAAGGCTTCCTATGAAATCATTATTTCAACTGTGCTAACCCACTTTACAGTCACAGTCACTTCTGCTTTATCATGCTCACTAAAACTGCAGTTCCAAATGCTCCCAACATTCTTGTTGAGACTTCTCTTCTGAGCCAGGCACTCTGCTTGGTGCACCTTCCTGAGAGGAGGAATTCTTCATTTATCCCCTTCTTTTTGTTGAAATGATTTATCGATTTGTTTGAGTGGAATTCTGTTTCCCTCCACTCTTTCAGAGGTAATGACAAGGATAATGACCATAATAACAGCACTCCTGAACTGTAGATACTAATCAAAATATTGTCTGGAAATTAAATTGCCAACAAAGCCATGAACTCTCCACAGTGTGGTGGAGAAAGGCAGTGGGCCCAGCGTGGGCAGAGATCAGAGAATTGAAGCACTGGATGTTAAGAAATTTGTCTTGATTTTTAAAATGCACTTGAGTTGACTAAGTGGATTTATATAATGCCAAATTTTTCTGTGTAATGGATGATAATACCACATTTTACAAATTAATTATCTGAAGTGTGAGCTGGGTTTATAATTGTCTTTACTAATGACCTGCTTGCTGATCTTGATGACTTGGGTTAACATAAAAGTAGCTGTGAGGGCAGGAGGCAGAATTCATAGCAACAGGAGTGAAATGACAACCCCTTTTGAGACAGTTTTCTGTAGAGACATCTACATGTGGCAGGAGAGCAGCCTCCATCAGGGCATGTTGAAATAGGTGGCAACCTTCCATTAAAATTTTGGGGGTTTTAATCAGAGCTGGAGATGTTTATGTGATGTGGTGGATTCACAGTGGAAGATGATAGTGGAAATTCATGAAGCTCAGATGGGGAAGAGCAAGCCATCATAAAAAAAAAAGCCCAAAACAAACTGTAAAAAATCCACTGAGTGAATTTGCCTAACTTTACAAATGGCACTTCATTTGAATTGCAATAAAATTACCAGTTGCATCCTTTTCTGCTTTAAAGATGCATTATTAACTTCTCAAGATCACAGTTTCAGGTAGTTCAATTGTTCCTCAAGAACACTTTTTGTTTTACAAGAACAGAGCTTTTTGAGAGTCTTGTTCAAGACATAATTAGAACAATTAAGTCATTTCAGGTTAACTTCAGCAGCAAAGAATCCCATAGACTTTAATAGGAGTAGGATTGGCTTTGAACTAAGCTTAGGCATGATTTTTTCCTATGCCTTTGAAGACATAAATAAAATAATCTCTCTCACGTGGCTGGATTTGCTGGCTAATTATCCACAGCATCTGCAGCATGGAATCCAGTCTTGGGCCATCTAAGGTTTGGCATGACAAATATTGGCTCTGCAGTCAGAAAACTGCATCCTTGCTAAAATCATGGGCATCTGGAATTACCAAGAGCCAGGGGCCAGTTGGTGGACTTCCATGTGGGTAAAAATGTATTGCAAGGTGACTGCACATTCATCACCATTCATGTCTGGGCTTCCCGTTGCAATTTGCTTTTTAAAATATCAAAAGTCTTTTATTTCTCTCTGGAGGTGGCATCCAATATCCTGAGAAAATGTGGAGGTTTTCCTACAATAAAATAGCACAAATTCTTGTGCATTTTATGGAGTGTGAATGGCAAGGTTCTCTTTTGGAACTGTAACTCAGCACAGTTTTGGGAGTGCTCAGAAATAAAATCAGAGTCTGTCCTGTGTAATAGAGGCTGTCACAATGTCTGTGTCAGATGGAAGTGCAAAATGGAGATATTCATAACTGGTATTATTTCCCTCCCTACAGACAGACCTTTTTTCCCAATTACATATGAATATACATAAAAGGGACAGGAACTTCTCTTTTCTGGTCATCTCTGTGAGCTGGAAGGAGCCCTCTGAACATATCAAATAACGTCCCAGCCATGGTTTCCTCACTGAATGGATAAAACAAGCAGTGCTTCTCTCAGTTAAAATTTCTGTGTCACTTCTAGTATAAATAGTGTCAGTGATTATTTGCCAGTCTCTAAATACTCTGAGTATTTTTCCCCTGGAATTTGGCTTTATGATTCCTTGATATTATTTCATGTTGTTCAGTGCTGTTTGGTTCATTGCTGCTCTGGCTGAGAATGCTGGAAGTGCAATAGGCTCTACTTTGTCAGCATTATCTCTTCCCTCCTGTTATTGAGATGGAGGCTACTTGGAAAAGGATGATATTTTTCACCATTTTGGGAAGTGTTACCGGTCCCTGAGGAAATGCAAACATCCCACACTCCGTTACTTTATTCAAGTGTAATTTAAAACTGGCTCTCAAGCATAATGGGATGTTACAGCCAATATTTATTTTTCTTTCATTAGATAAATAGTATTAAATTGCAATCCTTGAGAAAATTGTACAGACTGTATCACATTTGAATGTGTTTGAGCTTGAGTCTCACACAGGCAAATTCTCATCATATTCAAATAACCATCATTATGCAAATAAGAACATCCTCATTGCCAAGCAAGTTTAAAATGGATGTTTGTTTTTTATCGTGATGAATTATCTTCCTCCTGGTAGCAGATAGCTCCATGCAGCTCAGAAGAGCTGCACAGGTCCTGGGTAGTGTTCAGATTTCTTTTGCCAGTTGCAAGCTGCCTTTTTTGCTAGTAAGGATGGACTTTGTTCTTCTTCCCATGTATATTGCTTGAAAAACGGCACAACCAAGCTTTGCTCATCACCAGAGGTTTTGGCTTCTTGATTGTACTGAATTTTCATGTAACAAGTAAGGTTATTCTGTGAGAGCCATTTTATTGTATCAGTAGTGCCTCAAGGTAAAAATTAATTATAATTTCAAAAGCTGTAAGTATAAGGATGCAAAAGTCATCTTTGTGTTTTCTCTAGGATGTGTAAGTTGTGCAAAAGGAATGGTAGTAAGTTATAGAGTTTAGCCCAAACAGGATCTCTACTACCAAAATAAGTTTTAATACTTAAAAAGAAATGGATTGTTATGGAGCTGACAGCATCACAAAGATCTCTTGATCTGTTAGGATGTTACCAGATTCCTCCACACACGGTGCAGAAAATGCCTGGTTTGCAGTCTTACTGCACATGGTATGTACTGCATCTGTTATTTATGACAGAGGAGCAAAGGGAAACATGACTCTAGAACTAATATCTGTTGCAGGACATTTTGTTGCAGATGATGTTCCATTTAACTTCAGAAACACTAGTTCAGTGAAATCAAAGAAATAAATTCATTAGAGCCCCAACTTCTTCATATGATACAGGATTCACTATGAAATCACCAGTGCCATCTATATCTAAACCTATCAGTCCATGGGTTCTTCTCTCAAAGAAAATGTCTCAATGTACCATATGTTAAATTATTTTTCATTTTTGCTTCTATAATATTTAGAAGACAGAAGGTCTGCAACAGAAATAATTCTTTCTGTCCTAGATTTACAAAGTTTGATTAATGCAATGAACAATAAATAAAAAAACAACCCCCCTCATATTTGGCTTAACTGCAAGCTTCCAGGCCCTTCCTGTTCTTTTCTCTTGGTTTTCTTGCCAAGCATACTGAGGATTAAGAAATCAAAATAAAAAGAAATGTTTCATTCTCTGCAGAGCCATGACAGAACATGCAAGTGAGTTATGGGCCAGGCAGGCTTGTTATGATAACAACATTGCTCTTATTTACATTTACAGTTAATGTTACAGCTCCTGTAAATTAAAAATGCCACCAAACTATTTGAAAAGGAATTAGAATCTATAAATAGCTACTTTATGCACACTGTATCATTTCCAGTTCTTTTAAGCCAATAGATTTTTCATCCTGCAGTCCAGCAGCTCATCCTAAGAAGTTATGTCTGCATGCAAGTGTGTGCTACAGGCCAAAATCTGCTTCCATTTATCTCTTTCTTTTTAAGATCACTATCTTAAAGAAGTGGAACAGGATATTTTCTATGACCATATTCTATCCCCAGCCATTTGTGAGTGATCCTGAAATAACAACCAGTTCCTAAGTATGGTTGATCATAAGCAGTTGTTAGTGTGGGTTATTTATTAAAAGACTGATTTTTGTGTATTCTCTCATGTACATTTCAATTTCTTTGAAACTCATTCTAAAGTTAAATGCCTCTCGGATTTCTGAATGAATTGAGGGTTTGTTTAGACCAGGTCTTCACAGACACATGAAATCATGAGATTTAAACTACTTTTGTAACCGCTGGGGATAGGGATGGTGTTGACATTTTAGGCTTTTTATCTTTAAAAAAACAGAACAAAATATCTGTGACAGGAGGATTCTTGTAGATACCTAATGCCAGAGGGGAAGGCCTTGGGACAGAACACTACATTTTTTGTAGCCTTTCCCAACAGCACTGACTTGGAACTCTTGCTCCCATCAACCATGGAGTGGATAATCAAATCTGCAGTTTTAGTCTTAACACAGAGCTAAATCCTAGAGTGTTGAAATTTGCTTTGTTTGGGAAGGATCAAAGATGTGCCCGAGTTTTTGTATGCAGCACGCTGCCTGGCTGCACTTTGATTCAATTAGGAAATAGGTGATCAGCTTTTACAGCACTCAGGGGTCGCTTGGATGGAGTTAATGAAGAAACAAAAGGTGTAAGAAGGCAGAGCTCTCCTCTGAGTGACTGCAGTGAGGGGGCAGCTCTGCCAGGAGCAGCTGAAGGGGAAGGAAAACACATCCACACCCTTTATTGTCAGTCTTAGGGACAGGGAAAAGCTGAGGCTGATGCTCACTGGAATGAAAATATACAGAGTTAAAATTCATAATTCCTTGGCCTGGGCTTGGGAAAATAACTTAATGACAAGGAACTGTTGCAGTCTCCTTTTTTTAAAAAAATCACAGTTTCAAAAATATAGACAGAGTAGGATGCTGAGCAGTTGTGTTATAACTCCTCTCTATACCCAATGAAACTTTCTAGGAAAAAAGACACATAGAATAGCCCCTCTTGCAGGAGAAGGGATGTGCATACACGTGCCATGATATTTTGCATAAGGCAAGAATGTACAGTTACTTTTTAAAAGGCAAAAACCCCATACTGGATAAACAAAATTTGATTTTTGTTTTGCTTTATTTTTAATGATGGAACACGGTATTCTATTGCAAGAACCCTCTGACAGTTTGGGCTTTTTATTTGATTGTTTTTTTGGTTTGATTGGTTTTTCTAAGGTACTGGCAATTATAGAAGCTTGGGGTATTTTCTAAACACCAAAGAAAACTACACTGAAAAGCAGCCCAGTTTTGTTTCCACGACCCATTCTCTGGGGGTATCAATGGTGTCAAGGGAAAAGAAACAACCACATTTTAGAAAATGTGGCTGCACCCCTTAAATGAAATAAAAAAGCTATAGCCTCTTTTCATTATAGAGTTGAATTCAGCTTGGAAAATTCTGTGTATTTTCCCTTCTTTTACCAGTTGTAGCTGTTTACAAAACACGAATTGAGGCGCTTCTCATGCTGTCACCTTTACCACTAAAACAACTTTCTTGCACAGCCCAGGATTAAAATCATTTTTCCTTTGGCTAATATGAAGGTTGTTAATTCCTGTAATGCAAGTGTTGTTTATCAGGCAAATCATTTACTTATTAACAGCACACTTAATTGAATAGCTTCGCTGCTTAATGTCTGCAGAGTGCATCATTTGTGTCCTTCTTAAATGGCAAATAATTTCTTCATTGTCATCATTTTCACGGGGTGGAATGGATGTGTAAATTAACTGTTCATGCTGTTTGCTTTGCTTCATCCTTGGGGTAGGCCAGCACCCCACTTTGCTGAGAAGTGCATTGCTTTCACCTCTGTCATTAACTACCCTGACACTGGAGAGAAACCCCTTTTTACCCTGATCACACCATTTGCAAAGTTTAGCACAATCGAAGCTACTCTGCAGTGCCCCCAAACTGAGCGCAGTGAGGTTTCTGCCAGTCCTTGTCTCCCAGGCTGTAATTCTGCCTGGGCACAGGGACTGCTCCTGTCCTGCAGCCCCAGAGTTACGGCAGCACCACAGCACAGCATTCAGTTCAAATGTTGTACCAAGCTCACAGAGAGAGAGAGTACAGCAAATAAATGAAAATGAAATCAGCTGCTCTTAAATAAAATAAGAATTGCAGAAGGATGTAGCTTACCTTGTGAGCTCCATTTCATAATGACAGCTGGTTTATTACACCTTTTACAGACTGTGTGTTTAATCAATATAAAACCCTAATAATGTAACAAGATCCCGCAATGTTTTCTGACAAGTACTTGTAAATTCTTCTGGAATATTTCTTGTTAAACAAAGATTAAATATGGCTATTAAAAGCGGGCAATAATGTTCTAGGAAGAGAGCTCTATTTCTACACATGAAATGGGTACAGGGAAAGGATTGTTAGGCTCTGTAAACTTAAAAAAATGAGGTAGTGACAGCATAGCTATTACCTTATATAAATAGTCCAATAAGCAAAGCTGCACTTGCCTTGGACTGCATATCTGTGAGATTCTCAGCAGTACAGAAAGCAAATAAAAATTGTGTTAATTCCTATATATCAGTACTTCGGGTAAAATAACCTGAATTGCATCAATTCCATGATACTAATTGATAGTGTTTAATTATATCACCTCTACATGCATTGCTGAGGTTGTTACTCACTCTGTAATGGTGGCACCAACCTGACTATTGTCTCTTTAAGTTTCTGAGCACAAAACAACTTGAAATGGTGCTCAACATAAAAACTTAAAATGATGCCGAACATAATTGAGGTTTTAATTTGCTGTCTGAATCAGTGAGTGCCAGATTACAAACATCCTCACTCCCACTGATGATCAGCTATGCATGGAAAAAGTCTTCCTGACCCATTGGAACCAACTGTATGAGATGATGTTCACCATAGAAGAAGAGAGTTCAAGTTTTTGACCTTCTGACAAGAGGTAGAAGGTTTCAGTGCTGCAGAACAGCTATTTAATCCTTAAAAAAATGATTAAAAAAAAAGAGCATGCCCAAAGCTTAGGTTTCTTTTAGGAAAGGAAGTTAAGCTGATGCCAATGAGCATAAGAAGATCATCTGCTTGATAGAAATTGAGCATGATGGAAATTTGCAGGCAGCAGTCAACCTTGTGGGTGAAACATAATTCTGTGGGATAGAAAAAGCATTTCCTGGGTTTTCCCAGACCCGATTTTGTGGCTCAAACCCCATAAAGAGCCTGATTTTGCTGGTTTTTGAGGGGTCCGGCACCCACACCTTGCTGCTTTTCCTGGCTCAGCTTTTGAAGCTGAGTCATAGCACAACAAAGAATAAAAAGTACTTGGGTCTGGAAGGAGACAAAATAGAGCAGAACTGGCCTGTAGAATTTAGACAATCTGAGAATCTTGCTCGTCTAATTCTGGTGAGTGTTGAATATAAAATTAACCTGGGAGAATCACTCCCCGCTCCCTCTCAGGTGAATGGCTTAAGCACTAGGTTCAAGTGTCACTACAGAGTCAAACTCCTGATAGAGAAAAGTAATTTTACATTGTCACTGAAGA
The DNA here is from genome assembly GCA_020086605.1 of Lanius collurio. Classification (NCBI taxonomy): domain Eukaryota; kingdom Metazoa; phylum Chordata; class Aves; order Passeriformes; family Laniidae; genus Lanius; species Lanius collurio. The sequence goes on along the minus strand of JACBWW010000031.1, from coordinate 10,438,986 downwards.
TCATTCCAGACCTGCTTGATGTTCACTGCATGTTGCCAGTTATGTAATTCAGTGTTAAATCTAGATTTATGTGATGTGAGATAATGATTACATTTGCCATAATCCTGGGATAATCCTTGCTTATTTTTGGAGATCCTTGAAAACAAACTCGGTGACAAGATCTATCCATAAGTATTCTTAAAAACTTAAGATGATTAATTAACAGCAACTCTCTTTTTTGGCAATTCTCCTGGCTAAATAAAGTGTTTTGATGCTCATCCAAAGATGTGAGAGATTGCATTTTTCTCTTGTGCAAATCACAAGACGGACTTTTGAAGTTAACCATGGTTTAATGGTATGTACCAATATGAGTTAGATGAGAATCAGGTGAAGTGCTTAAAACCAAGCAATGAAGGAACTCGCTCATAAAAAAAACACCAACTAATTTCTTCATACTACCATGGAATAATGACTTCTGAAAATACAGTACTTCAGAAAGACAATATTTTATTTCTACTCCTTCAGCTTTTTATATAAAAATATTTATAATAACTCTGATACCTGTCTTTCAAGTGTTCAGAGCTAGTGGCAAAATTTTTTAGGTTTTTTTGTAGTTAGCATGACAGCAAATGGTACAGTTTGCAGGCCTCTGGGTAAGTGCCTGAGTGAGAGCCTGGGTGACAGCCCAGATCGTGAAAACACCGACTAAGTGTAGGAAGGGAAAGTGCAGATCCGAGGCTGGGGTGGGATCAGCAGTGCTCAGCCCAGGGAATGAACATTCCGTGTTCTCTCTACTGCACTTCAGCTGAGTGGCTGCTGCGGGAAGGCCTCCACTCACAAACAAACTGCTTCCAATGAGATATCTATTGACTGATAGCTAATTGATTATTGGGAAACTTCTTGTTTATATAGGAAAAATTGGCTCTGGGAAAGACTTTGGTCCTATGTGGTTTTTTGTCCTGGGGAATGATGCAGACAGTTTTGGAGGGCAGGTTCCTTCCCTGATGCTCTGGCATGGCATTAAGGGGTGTTGTGGTGGCTGCAGAGGTGTGGGGGTGACCCCTCCCTCCGCAGGTGCTGCAGCAGCCCCCGTGGCAGGACTCTCTCTGTGTCCCACTGCAGTGCACTCCCAGCTCAGTGCTGTGGCCTCAAACGTTCACATTCCATTTTCCTGGGAGAAACCCAAAGCCCAACTTTCCTTTCCTTCTCATGTGGGGCTCTTGGGTTTGCTGTGTAGTTTTTATTAACAAAACAAATGTAACAACCAACAAACTTGTGCCTCTTCTGAGGCCTGGGGACAGATAATTACAGCAGCAGTGCTGTAGGACCAAAGGCCAGCAGCTCCCTTCAGTGGAATTTTAAGCATCATAGGTAGCTCTTGGTAAACCTGGTTTAGAATTAATCCATGAAAAGAAATAAAAATCAATCTTCTTCTTAATCTCCCAAACTATTTTATTCTCTCTCTTTATTTTTTTTTCTTTCAGTTTTGCTACTGTAAATTTATTGCAGGTTCTAATCCCTCAACTTTCCAGTTTTGCATGCAAATTTGTTTCTTTTTCACAGGATCTTGTTTTCAGAGTTGTTAGTTTGGGGGTTTTTTTGTCATACATTCATGGAGCTAGTGTAATTTTCCCCATCCAAATTTCTTCTCCAGTTGCTCCAACTGCAAGGACAGCTAGTGTTTACAGTGAGAAGGTTAAAATATTCTGGGTATCTTCCGCTGCTTTTTCCCGTTTACTGACTCTGCAGTTTCAATACGAAATCTACTATAATGTGGAAGCTGCTTGCAATACAGTGTAAGGGCTTCCTACCATATGCTCTCCCATCTGTGATAAGAATGAGGGCTTTGGAAAGAAAGGCAAAAATTTCAGTGTGACTGGAGTTGAACTGCATGCAATTTCTGCCTGCTTTGAGGAAATCTTGGAAAGTAAATATGTGCATTATACATGTCATGAATCCTTCTGCCTCCTGTTTATTCCCCATTGCTGATCAAACATTTTCTGTGTAAAAAATAGTGGCTAAGATGCCTGGAGAATGAGTGGAACTGAATGCACCTGAGGAGCTGTGGTTCAGTAATCAGTTTGCAGACACTTTAATTGCTTTCAGTGACTTTAGACCTCCAGAGCTGACCAACATTTTGGAGAGGGTATGCACAGCTTTGCTGTAAAGATGTTAAACTTACACACAAGTGTCACTGTAACTTCTTTAACACCTTTTGTGGAACCTGTCTGCCCTGGTTACCTCTGGTATTTCCAATGTAAGTAAGGCCAGACAGGAAGAGGTATATGGGCTGTACTAGACATCATAAACACCGCCCCAAACAACCCAAAAACCCACAGGAAAAGGCAAAAAGAGGGACTGTTTAATTTAAAATGTCTTTATGGAAATTACTTTTAAATCTTACCAGTTTCTGTATTGCAAAGATGCTTCCTCTTGTGTCTGATGTTTCTGTCTCTTACCACTCTGCAATGGAGTTAGAAAACCTGGATTTGGAGTTAAAGGGTTCACAGTCTTACAGTAGGTTTGAATTTGGCTCCATATAACTACTCCTTTTGCTACATTGGATCTTCCATTCATAAAGTTTATAAAGAGTCATTAAATTATTAACCTCTAATAGCATTACAACATGGATATAATAGTAAAAAAATGTAATAATCATGTTACTGTTGGGTATTGCCTATAAGCAAATAACAGACTTCATCAGACACAGCAATCATTTATCCTCCATTAAAAATCGACTAGACTTACACTTTATAGACCAGCCCTTAACACACTGTGATCTAAAATACACAGAATTCCGTATGCAGACAAAATACTTCACAAACAGCCAATATTTTGGGCAACAGCAATTATTCAGTAGCCAAGAGAGATCCAAGAAGGGAAACAGACAAACATTTTCTGTATGATTAGCTAATTTAAGTAATCCTATTCTTTCTGAAACCATATTAAGCAAGACAATCAGTCAGTGTGCTTTAAGGGACTCTGCTAACTATTCTTTGATACCTAGAAATGGAAAACTTTAAAAACTAGAAGCTTTGCTTTTCTTCCAATGTTCTCGGTTTACTGTTCCTTCATCTCCTGGCTGTCATTTATTCCGGTGTAATTGATATATTTATAATACACATGTAGTTCAGACGCCAGTTCTTGTTTCACGTTGAAGAGAAAAAAGGTTGTGCTTTCCGGTCCGGACTCTCCGATGGTGTCTGGAGCCTCAGTGAGTAATTCAGCACTAGGGGTCACTGGCACTCCATCAGTAGCAGGCGTCTGGTGACAAACACGGCTGGGTTTGTGGCCGCAACGAGCCCCTTTTCCTGTGAATTTCGGGAATATTTGTGCTGCCAAACACGCGACTGCTTTAAGGTCTGAGGTATACACACGAGCAGGCACCATATGTGTTCACGGAGAGACGTTTGTGAAAGACCACAAACTATTCAGAGGTGCTATTCCTTGGGTCTTGGGTTTCTCATTCCTCCCAAAGTCTTGGGCTGTGTTGTTTGTGTGTTTCAGACTAACCTACAGCCATCCCATAAACTGCTCTACTCATGTTCCATGGGGGCTTGCAACGCCCATACCTTTGGATGCAGGCCACAGTAATCAGCGTGGGGCACTGAAATGCTCTCCTGTGAGGTTTTTGCAGCACTGGGCTCCTTGTTCCCAAGAGATGTTGAGCACAGAACAACAACTGGTTCTCAGGAAAAAATTCTAACCACTAAAGATCACACCTCTACTCACAGTATTGTGTTACAAATTATAATTAGTGTATTTAATGACCCTTCTACCAAAAATGTCAATTGATTAAGCATAAAAGTTGCGTTTTTAATCTTGTTGATAGAATTGCTGTATTTTCAGTACTTTTTCATATTGAAGGGAAAGGTCTAAATGATGAATTAAGGAATCTCTGTCTTAGTTTTCCAGAAGAGGAAGCTGATAGTACATGCAAGCCAATATTTTCATATCTCCACAGTAACTTTAAATGGGGGTTGCCTTGCTTGTACCACATCAGCGTGTCTTTAGTTACATCACAGATCAGGCATGGTCTGATCCTCTGTTCTGCTATTTCACATTATCTGCTCCTACAATCCAGGCAGTTTCCAGCTGCTCCACTGGGAATGTTCTCAGGTTTCCAGTTGGACACGCTGCCTGTGAGCATTTACATTCCAGCCACTTGGATCACTCTGCCTGTGGTAGCTTGGCAGGTATTGGTACTTCAGTATCATTTCCTCACGATATAGAAACATTTCTTCTTATAGTGGTTTTTCCCTGAGGTGCACACATATTGGTTTGTTTATTTATTGAACTTTCATTTGAGCTGGCCTCTGCATCTTGTGTGATTTGGTCCTTATAAATCATTGCACTTTATTGTGATATGAGTACAGTAACTTGCAGCCAAAGAAGCTTTTAAAATCCTACTGTCAGGTGAAGCAGGTTAATATATTAGTTCATTAATTCAAACAAAAAAGTCCCCTTAGATACACCATTGCCTATTAGAGTGCTGCTGATTTGGCTGATAAGAGCCTAGCTGTGTTGTGATAAGGTCCTTTGTCATTTTTAGAATTCATTTGGAACTGAGATATTTCTGAGTTTTCACTGGAAACAAATTAAGGAGAGTGGAAATTCTGACTGACATCATCTCCTGTTTCAGCTGTTGTGAACTGACAGCAAGGCCAGCACCACAAAGCAGTGCTGTGTGAATGCTGTTCCCACTGAGGTCAGTGTTTGATCACTAAGGAGATGGCACTCGAGGGGCACTGCCATGGACAGCACAAATACAAGCTGGCAAACAGATCTTGGTTTCAGCCTGGGCAAGATTGTTCACTGACTCTGCTTTTCTGGTAGAACAGAAGCATTATAAGGAAATCAAGTGATTTCATTTTTTATTTTCCTATGTGGTTTGAGTGAACAGAGGAGAATTAGTTTTAAACAAATTAACAAAGATTTAATGCTTCATCCTGCTGTCACGGAAACAAGAACCTAAGCGCTGGTTAATGTCAAAAAAGCGTAAGATGCAGAAATGAAAAGGCAACTGAAGCGTGTGACTCAGTGTGGTCTTTGTGGCATCTCCCATTACGTTGTTGTGATTTTCAGAGGATCTCTGTGGGAGCGTCACAAAGACACTCAGCTGTGGCTGTGGCGCAGCTGGCCAAGATGTAGGGTACACATGGAAGGAAGTCCCTTCCCCAGGCTCTGCATTACACAAGCTCAGAGAAAAGACCACAGATAGATGTGATGAGGAAATAAGAGAAACACTAAATAACAATGGAACAACTTATGTTGTGCGTTCTAAATGGCAATCACAGTACACCTGCTGCCTCACCACTGCTAAATGTTTTGAAGGCAACACATTAAATTGTATAAAATTGCTGGGAGGTCAAGCTGATCATGCTGATGCCTTTTCATCTTCTGAATCTATGACTCTAATTGCTCCTCTCTTCGAATGTTGTGCAGTTACAAACCCAGATAATCCATTTCAATGCCCTCTGTGCAATCCCAAGTGAAGGAGAAAAAAAACAGGAGTAAAAATCTGTCTCTGTAAAAATCAATGGCACTGACTTCAGCAGCATGAGGATTTTTCCCTCAGAGCTTAATTGAAAGTGAAAAATATTTTTTGAGAAAAATGTGTAGCTGCTCAGGTTAAAAGACTCAATAATATGCCTGGCTCTTCCAGGTCTGTGGGCACTGAGAGACAATTGTTAAATGCAACTGGCTTTTGGAATGAATTGTTTGCTTTCATATCATTCAACATATTCTGTATTTCCATGTCTTTTTATCTATAAATTTATAGATAAAATCTATATCTATATCTATATCTATATCTATATCTATCTAAATGTGAACTTTTGGGCAGAGGAACACTTTTGCTCATGTACCTGGCTCCAGTCTTCCCCTTGTCCGCAGTTCTTTGCCATGGCAGTGGGGTTTCCCCCAGACCTGTGCTTTTAGCCTGTCAAAGAGGGAACATTACTGCCTAAAACAACCCAACCTCAAACAAAAATGGGAATTGATAAGCTGATCAGGACAATGAGCAGGTTTAATGACATAAGGTGTATTACATGTATCAGTTCACATATCCCATTGCAGATGAACCAAGAAGTCTCAGGGTGAGGATGGGTCTTTTCATTACCTTGTTGGGTGTGGATTAATCAGTTTTCTGCTTTCCATTAGGTTGTGGGGATTCAGGTCTCTCCACTCTCTTTCGTGTTTTCCTAATGCCAGCTCTTCCTTCACAGTTAGTTGTGTTCATTTCCCAGAAAAGATGAGGCATACTTGCCAAAATAACATATTGCTAATGAAACAGGAAGATGTTTTCTCATTACTGGGTTGTGTGAATTGCTGTGATTTCCACGGGCAGTGCACAGGAAAGGATTTCATCACAGGAGCGTTGGCCAGGACAGGGTTTGCACAGCTGATGTGCTGTCAGCAGCACTCGTAGGCACAGACTGGAACTGGGACACCCATCCTGCAGGGGAACATTTCACAAGTGGCCTTACCTTCCACTGGCACTTCAGTAAAATGCCCACCAAACCAAAAGGAAGATTTTTTTCTGGGCAGGGCAAGAAATGGATGCATTTGCTCATCTCTAAAGGGTCTGAAGGCAACAGTCAATTCAAAAGTCACTTGGCTTTGAGAAAGACTTGAGATCCAAATCTGGTTTGTGGGGATAACAGGATAGGGGAAGATGAGGAGGATGATGTTGACAAAATATTGTGTCCATTACTACTCTCTAAAAGTGAAATATCTGCAGAGTGCTTTGGAGGGGAAGGGTATTGATGCACAAAATTTAATAATTAGTTAGTGACCTTTCAGAATTACTTTAAAAAACATTAAGGAAAAAGTAATAGCTTAATTAATTATTTTTTTTTTTTTCCTCACAAGAGCAAATTAAAAAATTAATCTGTTCAGTGAGTAGCAGCATCCTAGATGAAGGATCCTAGTTCCACAGTTTCCATATTTGGGCTGAAAATTAAATAAGTGCTTCCTAGTCTATTGTTTCAAGAATGGTGTTGCAAAATGTGAAGGGAAGGAGAAGACCCTAATTTTTCAAATATAATATGACTGGCATTAAAACTCTCTCTCACGCTGCATTTCTGTAACAACTTCTGCCCTTCTTCCATTCTACTTACTCTGAATGACCGAAAGGCCTTAAAATCCTGTGCACAAAACATCTCCAAATGGTGCACAAAATAACTGAAAGTAAAAGCATAGAGGCAGAGACTGTAGAAGTAAAAAGAAAAGAGAATCCTGGCTTGGTTTTCTTATTGTTCCAACATATTTTTTTCTTAAATTACTTTGGTGACAACACTGCCCACACCTGTATCTGGAGACAAAGCTCTTCCTTTGCACTTTTCATACCTTGCGTAGACTTCTTTCTGGAGCTTCCTCACCGGAACACAGATTAACTGGAATGTTATCCTGGCACATTCCACCCTGCCCCTGAATGAAGCTGAACACTGACTTCCTCCTCCAGAGCTGACTGCTTTGTCTGGGACAGAGTGTTGTTTAACAATAATTCTCCTATGTTGTACAACACTGCAAGGTTTTGGCCACAACCTCTGTCAATAACAGTTATTTATCTTCTGCCAGGTAGGGGATATTCTGAGCTGGTACCTTTGTGTTTGCAGTACAAGGCAGTTCTAGAGGTGTGCTTCATTTCAGCACTGGGGAACATCTCAGGATCTGGGAATCCTTCCAAAGCTGACATGAACTTCTAAAATGAATTCTCACCACCACACAAAATGCAGCCTTTTCTCACTGCATGGGTAATCATGTACTTCTCAGTGTTGGCAAACAGAAAGTGTGCAAAGTTTATTTTGATAGACTATTTACAGCTTCAGTGTTGTGCATGTTAATATACAGACAAATATTTTTATTGCTCCCAAACAAGTACTCCACAAAGGAAGAAAATGACTATAGATTCTTGTAGCTACTTTTTTTTTTTTTTTTTTGGTCTTGTTTTGTTTGGGCTGTAGCAAATGCATTTTGCTTCAATTCTGTCTGCCAAGGACAATATAAATCTCGTTATTAAGCTTGACCAAATGTTTGGGTTAGTATTGATACCTTCTGTAATGGAAAACCTGAGGTCGGTTATTTTCCCTCAGCACTTCTGAACACTATGGTAGACCAAATGTAGGTATTTTTGCTGCTGATTTTGCAGTATGTACCGAGTATTTCATTACACATCCTTCATAGTATTTCCCTGTTCTGCCTGCACCACGCTTGATTTGGCTTACTACTGTTGCAGTGGCTTGGGGAGAGCTAAAAACAAGACAAATTGGGATGAGGGAAGGAGCCAAAGGCTCGCAACGTGCAGCAGCACACCAGAGCCAGCGCATCCCTCCTGGCAGCCGCAGGGATGCGGTGTTTGGGTGCCGGCAGGAGCGAGGCTGCTGCGTGTCCGTGCGAGCGGCTCTGGGATGCTGCTGGAGCAGCCGGCTGCGGCCGCAGGGATGCTCTGCCTGCCCGGAGCCGCCTCTGCCCTGCCCTGTGCCCGGCCCTGTGCCCTGCCCTGCCCTGCCCGCCGACGATGAGCCGGGTTCCAGCCCCGGGACCGGCGCCGCTGCCACCTCCCGCCGCAGCCGGGGACACCGGGCAGGGGCTGGGCAGTGGGGGCCGGGCAGGGGCCGCGCAGGGCCGGGCACCGGGGGCCGGTGCGCTCATCCCCGCCCCGCCCCGCTCCGCCCCGCTCCGCGCCCCGCTGCCCGGGGATTGGGGCTGCCGGACCGCCGGGGGTGAGGCGGGGCCTGGACCGGCGTTATTTATTTATTTGTTTGCCGGGGCTGTGTTGTTGTTTTCGGCGGCGGTTGCGGCTGGAGCCGGTCCCTCGGGCAGCCCCAGGATGTGGCGGGGCCGGCGCGGGCGGGCGGGCCGGGCCGACCAGACGCACTAT
>JACBWW010000031.1:10319385-10429756 GCA_020086605.1 Lanius collurio | reverse complement strand
GCCGGGCCGCGGGGGCGGAGGGTGCGCGCCGGCCGCCGCCGCCGGCCCCGGCAGCCCTGAGCGCCTCGCTGGCCGTGACCTTCTCCCCGTGATGTCCCTCGCGTGCAGAAAGTCAAACAAGTCAATGAGGAAATCGAGAACTTAAAAAAAAAAGAAAGAAAAAAAGAGCGCGCAACACCAAGCCCTGCCTGTGTGGATGATTTCAGGGCTGATCAGCATCACCTAAAGGAAAACTTTGGTGACGCCCGGGGAGCCGCCGGGCTGTTCCGCCGGGATGCGGGCGCTGCCCGTGTGAAGCGCATCCCGGCGGCGCCGGGAGCGGCAGCGCTGCCCCCGAGCCCCCGGCCCTGCCCAGCGCCCGGCACGGACTCAGGGGTGCTGGGCACGGGGCTGCTCGCCCGCCTCGGGCAGCTGCGGCTCCGCACCGAGGTCTGAATCAAAACTGATTCCTTTTCATTTATTGCGAGGAGAGGGGTTTTCTTTCACGGCATCATCTGTTTTGAAGAAAGGAGGGAGGAAGGGGGAGGGTTAAAGCTAAAGAAGTAAGTCTTCTCTCCGAAGGAAATGCCTTTTGCGCTTTCCAGATGACCTTTTCTGAAAATGTAGCCTCTCCAGCTGACTGATTTTTATTTTGACTACAAAGTCTGTGAAACTGAGCCCTAAGTGCTCCACAAACCCTAGGATGTGTGCTTCTGAGATTAGCAATATGGGGCATCTGTTGTCACCTCTCCTCTTGAGCCTGGCAGCAGTTTTTTCCAAAGGTAAGTCTCAATCTCTTCTGTTTCACTGCATCTTGGTTCTGATTTTGCATAGCCAGCCTTTGTCCCGTCTCTCTGTAATGCCTTGAGTGTTGATACCCACAGTTCAAGCTGGAAAGGCTTGGGGGGAGCCATGTGCTAGTCAAAAATACAGCTGATGTGATGGGAAATCCTTGGTCGACTACGACAAAGAGTCTGCCAGTTACTGAGGCATTTGTTACCTCCTTACTGTACTTTTGATCAGGTAGTAGATGCTGCTGCTGAGCTTAACTGGTAGCTCAGTTTTGGATTTCGAAGGGTTTGTGAGACAGAAATTTGAAATCCCCAGAGGTACAAGCTGTTGGAGTTGGCTGCCCCACTGTTATCTTCTGTGCCGTTTTTCAGATTAAAAATCCTGTATCTCAGGCTGACTGGCAACGTTTTACTGGACCAGAGAAACAGGTACTTAGGGAAACATTTAAAAGCTTTGATGAGATGCTGTAGCAGGTCTGTGATATCCTGCATGCTGAATGGAGTTTGAATGTCCTGATGGCATCACTTCAGACAACTCAGTGATTCCTTCTTGGAGCCCTCGAGCTTGTTTACAGTTTGAATCAGAAAACCAGCTCACAGACAGTGCACATATTCTTGTGTGCATTTAAAGCTTCCTCGGAACCTAGAAGTGTTCATGGATGGTCTCAGCCAAAAGGTGAATGCATTTTTGCAGTACTTAATTGAGATGATTCTGAGCATTCCTGTGAAATACAAATTAGGAGAAATATACATTTCTACTGAGCAGATACTATGCATCAGCAGTTATATTTTGGCAGGAAAACAAAGTTCTCACGTGGTTTAGTCTTCAGAGGGGAATAAGAGCATATGCATTTAATCTGTGTTTTTGCAAACATACTGTTAAAGAGTCCTGCTTATAAATAGCCCTTTCAAAAAAGGTATTGGTTATTCTTAACACCCTTTTACACTTTCAGACATCAGCACTTTTCTTTTTTATTACGTGAGATATTTTTACTAATTAGTTTTTATCCAGAACTGAACTTACTGACAGAAGGCAAAATACATAGCTGTGTATTTCTGTGGTGGTTCCCTGTATCAAATTCCCTTCTCCTCATTTTTTCCTTAGAGCAGGTGAAGAAAGAAAGGAACAAAATTATAAGTCTTCTCAAACATTCCCTAAATGCAGTGCCTACCTAAGTCCTATTCTAAAGTTGCAATTGGAAATGCATTAGCAGCAGGGATTAGAAGTCAGAGTCTTTTCAAGAGATTGCTTCATTCACATTGCACACCAGTAGCTTGTGATTGCCCAGCTAGGTTGCAAATAATGTATTTTATTATAAGCAATATCATCAGTACTTTGGATAGGCTAACAGTGCAGGAAGAGAATTAACTTCTTCATTCCCTTGGCTTTTGCTGTGTTTCAGTTTGCTGCCTTAACACTGCATTAACATAGTGTTGGACTGAGATTGCAGCTTATTCCAGGATTGGAAAAAGTGGCATTTCACTTTTACAGAACACAGCGTTTCTTTTATTGCCAACTCAGCAATTACAGCATTTGTATGTGATTTTATTCTTAAATGTTACTTATGTGTCTTTTGAAAGACGTATTAGGAAAAATGGCTTCACCAAAAGGGTTGTGAAGCCCTGGCACAGCTGCCCAGGAAGTGGTGGAGTCCTCACCCCTGGAGGGATTTAAGAGGAGTGGCGATGCGGTGCCTGGGGACGCGGTCGGGGTGAGGGTGGCAGTGCTGGGTTGGCAGTGGCACTCAATGGTCTTGGGGATCTCTCCAGCCCAAAGAATCCTGTGATTCCCTGAAACCACAAGATCCCCCCAGAGTTACTGGTCCTGGCTGTGGTATTGATCTTGCACTTTGGCTACCCAAGATGCTGCTGCTCTGTGATTGCCAGGACTCTGCTGTTCAGTAATACAGATGTCTGTCTTTAATACAATTGTTTATTTTTCCTTTGCTAGCAGACTCCATCTGCACTGCTATGCCTTAGCACACTGAAAAGACCAGAGTGTTCCTGAGATTTATAGTATGAACTTGACAGTGTAAAAGGTTGATTCCCACCCCCCTGCACGTAGTTAGATGAACAGACAAAAAATAAATCAGGCATGATTACTACTACAGGGCATGTTTCTTTGATGCTTTTCTGTTGCTAATAGAAAAAACTCTCTCATTTATGACATGATGACAAAGTTTTCCTAAAGAGATACAAAAGCTTTTAACATGCAACAGCAATCATCTGTCTATTGTGTATAGGGCTGCTGCTGATTACTCAGAACCATGGCAACACACCTTGTACTGCACAGTTCCAAATCTTTCAGGTAATAATGTTGAAGACTTGAGAATACCATTGTGGTTTTGCTTTGGAAAATGCAGAGCTCCAGCCTGAGAAATGAATTTTTGTTTTCAATAATGAGCTAAAATTCCTACCAGGCCAACTTGTCAGTGATGATATAATCCATGTGTGCTAATGCACTGTCCATCTAATCACGTACCTGTGTGTAAGGGCAGAGGTGAGAAGGCTCTGTAACTGGAGTTCTGGGGCACTTGTATTTCACAGCTTTGGCTTCAGCAGAGTTTTCTGAAGTCAGGTCTAAGAAGCCAGTGCTTACCCTCAGTCAGTTCAGCATTTTGCTGTTTGTTAGCAAAGGTGAAAAGAAGTTCTTAGGAAATCTCCAGTCAAAAAGTAACCAGGTCCCACTGATGTTAACGAAAATGGACTGTATACAATGGGCACAATAATGTGGACATTTTGTTCCCTTGTTTAAATGGAAAGTCATCAGCTCCACTGGAATAGAATAAAAGCTTCAACACTTTATTTGGGCTCCAGGTTCCATGCTTGGCTTAAGTCCAGAATGAAACCAGCATCTCCCTTAAGATGCTAAATACTTTTGAGATGTATATTGTGAGACTAAAGATTGAGGAGCCTTTTTCATTATGAATGTCATCAGATAAAACCGGATTTCATTGATTTCAAATTTCAAGTTTAGGTTGACAGTAAAAAACCAAGTAAATAATTTAGTAACTTTTTCTGCTGAGCATTTTGTGTTCTCTGTCATCCTGGGCAGAAATCTTCCTGCAAGTTGCTCTCTAATGACATCTCAGGCCATAGAGCTGCTGGTTTGATTTTCTTTTTCTCTCAATTTTGTTGAAATGGAGGCTTGGAGTTCATTCCTCTAGAACAGGGGTAGTATATCAGTAATGGGATATAATTCTATATATGGGATTAAAATCAAAGATTGTTTTATTTGATTTAAGAGATGTATTCCTTTTCCCCCTTCTTCTTGGTGGTCTCTAGACACGAGTTCAGGGTTGAATTACAGTTCATGGTGACAGATTTTGATTGTGATGATTCTTTCTCTCAAAGTAACAGTGCTGGTGTTACTTGTGGACAGACCCATCCCAGGCAGCTGTTGCCCCAGCTGTGCAGTTGATCTGTATAGAAAATGTGGTGGTTGCTGCTTTTAGGTGGGCATAGAGTACAGATGTGGTCAGTATTTCCTGTAAGCTCTGTCTGCAGGCAAAAACCCCCAAAGTTTTCTATAAAACCCCCAAAATAAATCTTTCTAGCTTAAGGTTCAAGCAGTTTCTTTAAAACCAAAGTTTTTGTGCTTTGTCCCAGCTGCATTGAACTTGAAGTTATTTGAGACAAGGGAAGGGGAAAATAACTTGCTCTTGCTGTGTTTCTTGCCACAGAGTACTTGAGGCAAAAGTCCCATTCTGATTCCTTTTCTTTCAGTAAAAAAAAAAAAATTCAGCTAGACCCATGTTTTATTTTTCAGCTGCAATACTGGCTTAATGTGATTTGGTTTCTAGTATTTCCCTGTAATGTTCTCATTTTTTACTTCTGTCTTTTCTTTTATTAGTTCCTTAGGACTGGCAGGCTCTGTGACACCAACCAATGTTTTAGATATTAATAAAAGCAGCTTTATTCAATAAAGATCCGTTTTATTTAATAAAGGAGAGAATCAAAAGATAATCTGATTTTTCATGCTGCATTCACATTAGATCAAGCTGCTGAGGTGGTTGTGGATGCCAAGTCTGGTGGCAGTCTATCACGGGCCCTGGGATACATAAACATGACTCGTGACAGATTGATTGCAGGGAAGCTGAAGAGGCAGCTGAGATTGATCACAAGTTTGGTTTATAAAGTGGTACATTAAATTACTTGGTTTTCACCAGTCTTTGTAATATTGCCTGCTGCATTATTAATGGCAGCTCCAGATGAAGTGGATTTTAAGTAGTTCGAGACATGTAGATAACGCTAATTATCATGAGTGGTTTTAAAGCACATATTTGAGGATGTTAGGCTACTTCACCCTGGGGGTGAAATGTGGCCACAGTTAACTGTAGAATGAGGATTGGCTTCTTCATGTCCCTGGTTTCTTCTTATATTGAATAGACTTAATCCCAGTGTCAGGTGTTGGTCTGATGGCCTCACAGAGCCAAGGGATTGAAATTCATCTTCCAAGTACAGCCTGTGTGGTATCTGTGCAAACTTCCATTTTCTGCTCTGCTGTTCTGACTTAGACTTGACCCAGAGGAGGGTGTAACTACAGCTCTGTGGCAGAAGAATTCCATCCATCTATTGATCCGCAGTGGGTGTGCTCCGAGCCCACTGCACTCACTAGAGGGGATTTCATTGCCTTTAGTAGGCTTTAATTCAGAGCAGACAGTTTTCTGGAGTGGTGTTTTTCAGCGTGTAGCCCACACACCAGTGGTGATTCACAGAACATCTGAGCAGTGTTGTGAAACCAGTGCCAGAAACCTTCTGCGTGCAAGCTAGAAAAAACCGAGGGGAGGAAATAGAAGTAACAAGGCTGCTTTCAGACTGCATCCCACTTTGTGTTTGGTTGTAAACAAAGACCTTTGTGACAATACCAAAACTAGGGCTCTGTGTTAGATGGTCTGGATTTCTCTCAAAATGTTAGATGGCTCTTTTCCTTGAAAGGGCTGAGAAAAACCACTGTAGTGAGACTAACTGTGGTAGTTGGAAGTGTTGCTGTGAGCTGTTTGGTGTTGCCTCGGTGCTTCAGACACAGGCACTGCTGGTGTGAGTGTTTCTAATCCACTGCAGCAGAGGTTGACTTAAATCAACGCTGAGCAGTGGCTCAGTGAAGCAGTGCCGGAGTAGCCTGCCAGTCACTTAATGGCATCTGCACTCCGGGGTCAATTAACTGCCTCAGAGGCTTCCTCTCCACACACAGAAGATGTTTGTTTGTTCTCACACCCTCACTGTTGGGTTTTTTAATCAAGATTTCCAGAAATGTTTCTTGAGGGAGTTTTCTGTGTTGCAGACAATTGTCTCCCTGGCAGTGGTTTAGCTAAATGCACTTTTGTTTCTTGTACAAACAGTGTATAAAAGGTTGGTAGTGGATTCAATGTTGAATCCACCGGGATTCAATCAGTGCTGCCAAATTTCCCCAGACTTATAAAATAGAAGGCTTCTTTCCTCCTGATGTAGTCACTTCACCTTCTCACAGGCCCATCTGGCTCTGTTTTTAAAGTTTCTTTGAATTGACTCGGTCTGTTTAGTTGTTTGGGGTTTTATTTGCAAATAAAGACTCTTCCACAGTGCTGGTAAGATTTTTTTTTTGCTAAAGTGTTTCAAAAATTTGCTGTGGTAATGGTTCATAAGCAAACCAGACCCACACCTGAAAATGACCATGTAGATTCTAAACTGTGAGAAGGGGGAAGGATATTGAATGATGTAGCTCCTATAAAAAGCACAAAAGACATGAGTTAGCCAGCTATGTCTAAAAAAGCAGCAGGGAGAAGAATAACAAGCACCCCAAGCAGAGGTGTGCAAAGGTGTCAACACACTCTTTACCCTTGGGGGATGCAGCTTTGAGACAGACTAAGGAGCAACAGAAGTTCCTCTCCAGCTGAACCAGGATGCTCTACATCTTGTCTTTTGATCTGTTTGCTTTCAAGGGAGGCAGACAGTTGAGCAGACAGACTGCAGATCTCTTGCTGAGGAGCAAGGCAGATGTCCAGATAATCACACAGATGAGTCTGCATGTCCTGCATGCTAAAAAAAATCCTCCGAGTCACAGAGTTTAGTCTCTTCTAATGCTGAGTTCAGTCTCATCTAATGCTGAATGGTCTCAGAACCCTGGGTTTTGTGAGCCCTCAACATCACTTGCTTTTTATTTCTATTTTTAAAAGCGCAGTTCTATGTCTTCAGTATACTTTATGTAAATTCATTGTGCAAGAGGAGGAACCCAAAGCTGGCAGAGGCAACTGGTGTGTCTGAATATTGATCCAACCTACAATATAGGAAAGAAAACAATCCCACTTGGTCTTCAATCCACTCACCAAAGATTCTGAATTAGCACATAATTGTATGCCTCCATTTTCTGCTGAGCCATAGTGACTCACTCTACTTGTCTTCATGAAAATAATGGTGATTTGCATCTGCTTATATTTCAAATATCTGTACTTATCCTTTCATGTTGCATCTCTGTCCTAATGTAATCAGCCTTGCTTGGTTAGTTTTGATTAGTTTGTACACATGGGGTAGTCAGTTTTCTTTTCTGTGTATATCAAATTCCTACATGTAACTTGCACCGTTGCTGCTAGCAGTGGGGTGTATTGGCAGGTTTTCCTGCTCTGGACGAGGGCTTGATGTTGTTTCTGTGGATTGGGTTTTGAGCTACTGCTGAAAGAACTGTCCAGCTCTGAACAACTTTCCAGGGTGATAAATGTGTAAATACACCGTGTACCTGCAGTCACACTCCTGTCATCCTTACTTGTTCTCAGAAATAAAAATAGGTTCAAGTTTGCTCAGGTTCACAAGTCTGCAGCTCTGAAGATGAGGAAGGATATCTTCACGTGGCCCACAATACAGGACTTGGGGCAGAACTGAGCAGCTGATTGTGCCCAGCAGAGGCAAGAGGTGCACACACACTGGAGTTTATTGCCCCACATGGTGTGCAGTACAGTGAATACTTTACACTCATTTTCACTGTGTTTGTTCTGTTTAGGATCTGTTTAACCCAGAGTCAGGGGCTTTGTTAGGTGCTGTGCTCACCTACAGGATTAGCCCCTCATCTGAAAACACGTGCCCTGCCTTCTCTAGAGGAGAGTGGAGAAGGAACAGATGCAAAAGGAGCCTTACAATGTACTGCTCTTTAGTGCACGTCTGATACGTGGCTTACCGAGTTTGTCATCTTCTAAGACTCCTGTGGCAAGGCCATTTCCAGATGTCTCTGATGAGTTTCTTTGGACCCTCTCTTAGAAGTTCTGCTGAAATGCCAACTGCTCAGCAATCCTGTGAATGAGGGTGTGAAAGATGGGAGTCCAAAATGTAGTGGACACTCTTCAAAATCTTAGTTTAGTTTTTGAGTTGTGCTGTCCCTCTTAGTGACCAAAACTAGTTACACCTTCAGTGAATATAAGCAATGTGTTGGTTTTAAAGCTCAGTCTGGTGCTCTGCCCAGGTCTGCCCTTGCTCACGTGGGGCTCCTCAGGTTGTGTTCCCTTGGTCCATATCATGTTCCATATCTCTGGGTTTTGAGCCTACCCTGACTTGACTGTGCTCTGCTCTCTCCTTTGTGGCTGTCCCCTGCAGCATTGTCTGATAGGAGATGATTTCTTGCATACTGAACACTTGTGCACAGTGGGATTCTGTTCTGTACTTCTGACTCTTTGACACCATCTGCCCAGCAAAGTAGTTTTAATGGGTTTCCACTGAGCCAGGCTGTACTACAGCCCTGACAGCATGCTCTGTATTTTAAAAAATAAACAAAATCTCTTCAGATGAGCCACACAGGAGCACTGGCATCTCCAGCAAAATTGAGGATTACAGACTGTTTCATATTTTGTGCAGCAGAAATACCTCTATTTGGTAGGCTCTAAAGCAGGAAAATGACTGATGTCTTGGAATGGTCTTCTAATAGTACTGGTTTATTTTTTTAAATGACCTTATAAAGCATTATTTTCCATCCCATTTTTTAAGTCAGGTATTTTTATCCTTTTACAAAAATGCAATCATTTTACCTTGTTAGAGTTCTCTTCTTTATGAGAGCAGGGGAATGTAGTGGTTCATGATGGTGATTTAGGAGTGAGGGTACCCATTGGCTTTCTGTAACCTTTGTAAAACCACTCCAGTTCCCTGCTTTCCCTTTTTTTAAACTCTCTTGTCTGCTCAGAATACAGAGTGTTTTACTTGCAGTTATACAGCACCTGCTGTACATGTCACCACATGAAAATAATTAATTTCTAGAATCTGTGTTAAAAACTGGAATGTGACATTCTGATTTCTGGACAACATGAACTGCTCAGAGGCCTGTAAGAATAGAAAAGGGGAGTGGGGTAAGGAAAAAAATGAAGATATCATGAAAGCATCTGTGTGATTAAAATATTCCAAGAGATTGGGTAGATGCCATCCCTTGATGTTACAATTAATAAGCTATCTAAGCCTTTCCAAACAGCAGCATGAAAAAGGGAACATAAAAAGCCTTTTATAAGAAGATGTCATAAAGACGTTTTTGTACTTATTTCTGTTGTAATCTGTGTTAATAAACTATTAAAGAAAATATTTTCAATGTCTGTATTAGCAGTGCAACAAACCACTTATGAAAAAATAGGTTTTTGGCAGATGGTGCAGATCTTAGAAATATTTCATTCCTTGTTTGCCCCTTCAAGTCTTTGGGGTTTATTTTAGGCTCCTTCCGTTTGGTAAGTTGTGAACATAACAGGCAGTGGTGGTAAGGAGATGGTGAAAGAAAATGTTGGCTGGTCCCTTGTGTTACTGATGGGACTTGAAAATTAAGAGTCAGTTGGATTCCTCTGAACTCCTGAGCACACCTGCTGTGAACACACCGAGAATCAGACACAATCCTGTTGGTTAGCCTTTAGGTTCTTTTATTCTAAATTATGTGGAGTCTGACCTGGATCCAGTTTCAGGTTAGAAAAAATACAAAGCAAATATCACTATGAATTCCCTTGGCAGCGAAGGTGGCATTTCCCAAAGGCTGTCCACCAGCCTGATGTTCTGGGTGGTACCTCAGTGTTCTGTGTCTTTGTTGTTGTTAGTTACTCGTTGGTGTAAAGCTAACTAAGCTTAGGATCTGTGGTCTTACACGAGTGTTTGCTGCTGCTGGTACCTTTTTTCCCCATTTTTCCTGTCGTAGCTTTGGGCATTGCTGAAGATGTTCCCTGCTGTTTCAGCTGCAGCAGTTTACAATACATGTATCAGCATCAACTGGGGCTTCTCTTGCCTTTTTATTTAGCCTCTTTATCTGAGCAGCAGTAGATCAGAGTAATGGTGCAATAATCACTGTTGAAGCATGTATTTGTTTGTTTTCATTTTATTTCTATGCAGTCGTGTGCTCCTTTCATCCTTCCATCTATTCCTCTCAGAATTATGAGTTTGGTTTGGATCAGACCCTGAAAAAAGAGAAATTCCTATAAGTGGAGAATACTAAATATAGCAGCCTTTTGTTCCTGTATTTATAGTCTTGGTGCTTAGGATGTCTGCATGTGCATTTTAGGTCCTCATCAATTTGCAAACCAAATTGAATCAATAATAATAAAAAGGATGGTTCATGAAGAGATTCTCTTCAACTGTTCTCTTTTCAGCAGCTTCAGAAAAGAATGATGCATTTGGCAGCATATCTGCAGTGCTGACATCTCTGGGCTCTGGCAGCCTAAGTGAGGAGCAGTGAGTTCAGGTTTAGTGCAGAGGGGAGCCTTTCCAGACCTTGAAGGATTTTGCTGTTGCAGCAGGTCAGATGATAATTTCTCAAGTAATCAACTCTCCCAACCCTTAGGTATTTGTGGTCTACAACTTGTCTGGAAAGTTGTTGGGAGACAGCAAAGACCAAAGGATGAAGAAAAATTCCCCCCAAAATGCTAAAAGAGTCTTTCAGGATGTTATCTGCTGTAAGAGGGCTTTTCAGGTGTCTCAGTTCATACTGTGAAGGGCTAAAGCCCATCATTTTTCTCCCAACAAGCACATTCTCATTTGTGTTTTCTGCCTGAGAAGAGCAGCCCTCCTGATCTTCCCATCTGTGCCTCTGCACCATTCCCTCAGCCCCTTTTGGGCCTGTCTGTGACTTGTTGCAGATGTTTGCTGCCAGTCTCATCAATTTGTCATAGAAATTACACATTCTCCCACTTTGTTTTATCTTCTTTCTACAAACAGGCACTATCAAAATCTCATCTGGAGCCTGTGGAATTGTTGTGGCAGTTTCAGTTATCTTTTGTCCTTCTTTGACATGTGTCTTAGGAAGAGCTGATCATTGTATTCCTTCTAGTCTAAACCTGACTGGGCTCGAGCAAGTGTTGCTTCCAGTAACTCGTCATTTCCTTCTCCAGTTACTGAATAGATGTTTCTCTCAGGCACTCAGCAGGTGAATCCCTCCATAATTCCTGCACTTTCTCTTGCCCCCTTATTTATAGGTCAAATTTCCTTCCAATTCCAAGTCATGTTTTCAGCAGTGGGATGAAGAGAAGGAATCACAGAGGAAAACAGACTATATATAATCTTAGATTTAGAGGTGACATTGAACTTCAGTACTGACCTTTGTGAGTTATCAGAAAATAATTGAAAATCTAGGCTGGGAGCCCAGAAAGTCAAGATTGAGGGCAAGCAAGAAGAAATTTATGAAAGTTGGAAGACAAGAAGAAGAAATAAAGATTGAACTCTGTGTTGTGCTATTACTCTCAGAGTAAGAGCTGATAGTGAAGATGGGATTGTGAAAGCTGCGTGATGAAGGAAATCAGAACACCTGAGCTCTGTGGGCTGCTCCAGGCACACAGGGTGTGCACAGCCCCTCGCTGGAGCCATCCCCAGGGCTCTGATGTCTTCACTCCCACATGTATTTGGTCTTATCCTATGAAACTTGTATCCTACTAAACTGCAGAATTGCCCTCATCTTAATTAAAGTAATTTGAATTAAGAGGACATAATCCCTTCTTTACCCTTCAGTTACAGATTAAAACAAATATTAAACTACCATATATTTTCATGGAATAAATAAATCTTAATGTTGATTATGCAGAATTCAAGTTGCAGCAGCCAAGATAGAGTTTTGCTTATTTTCATAATAATCCCACGGGAAATGGTTTGTACTTTATTTCACCCATCTGAAAGGAAAATCAGAACAACTGATGCTCAGTCACTTCTTCACATTCACTGGTTGAAAATAACTCCTCTTTTTTTTGCAGTAAAATACTCTTACGTGCATGCAAGCTTCATAATTGTCACCTCTTTTTTCCAATAGTGAAAGGCCTCTCTGCACATTCTATCCTTTGCCTGATGGAAGCTCTCCCACTTTCCAAATACTCTGTGTCCTCCCTTGAACTGCTGGCCAAGGGTGATACTGGGAAGGTTTTTGTTTGCTTCTCAGCTGAGCTGATTGCCCAGCTCTCGCAATAGAATTTGCCTTCTGCCCTGCACGAGTAGCTGGGACCAGAGAAATGCTGCATTGTGTGCTCCTGGAGATGCCATGCAGCTCGAGAGGAAGAAATAATGAAACTGCAGTAAAACTGTGCTAAGTGCTGTGAAAACACAGCTGGGAACAATAAGCCTTTAGGAGTCAAGGTCTAACTTCATGGGAACAATGTTCAGAATTTTTGTAATTTGGCTGTAGAAAATGGTTCTGACAGACCTTTCCTGGAAATTAAAAAAACCCACTTCTACAGGCATAGTGCAGGTGCAGTAGTTGACCTGTGGTGCTTTCCTGTATTTTGTGTGTTGAATTTGGTCACTTAAATCTAAGCTGTTAGCTGTAAACAGAAAAAAATTACAATAATTCTTTACTGGGCTGAATCTGGTCTGAAAATGAGCATGGATGGCAGGGCTGCTCAATAGCAAAGCCTCAGCTGGGGCTGCTGCAATCTCTCTTTCTTGTGTGGTGTTGGCATTTCTGCAGTTGAGTAATGAGCCATGCAGAGAGCTCGCAGAGACAGCTGAAAACTAATATTTTTTCCTCGGAGTTTGGGGTTTTTCTTTGCAGGAACCAGCTTCTGTAATACTGCAGTTGCCTATTGAGGTGGTTGAGCTCTTGATCTGATGGAAAGCTAACGGACCAAAAAGAAAAGCTTTCCAACAGAGATGGGACTGTGGATAATCTCACCCCGAGGCCACACGCTCACCAGATCTGAGATGAAAAAGGGCTGAGTGCCTTCGCAGGCTGCAATTAATGCTTGCTTTTTGTAGCATCAAACTGTACATCCAGTAGTCTGTTCCCAGGCCTCTTCATTCTCATTCCCTTGCAGAAAAAATCACGAGTGTAGAAACCAGGTGTTGTTCAACCTTAGCTGTTGTTCAAGCACAGAAGGCAGGCAAAATGGAAAAAAGTTTGACAGTGATCACTTGGTATTTTTATAATTGCCATTTTCAGCTGACAGGCCTCAGCAAACTAAAATCCCATTGCAGCTACAAAACAGACACAGTTTTTAAATAAGAGTATGGTAATAATTTTAATGAAGAACATGGTAAAGCCATGAAAAGTAGATCATTTCATATAACAAATACTATCAGTCCCTTCTTCCTCAGTAATTCCTTTTCATGCTATAGCTGAAATTTTTGAAGGGGATTTTTGTCACTGATAATGTGGTGATCACTACACTTGGTATTTTGGGATGCAGCTGCAGTATTCCAGCCCTAAGTGGACACTTAAATGCTGAGGATTTTGATGGGTGAGTTGCAAGATTTTGCAAATGATCTTTATAGTCTTAATCCAGCCAAACTAACTCTGAGGAGCTGAATTCTGCAGCAGGGATGACAGAGGCTGCAGGGTGGTGATGATGCTGGGAGACACAGGAGCTTCCTTTAGGTTTTGTGTCCTTGCCCCAGTTGCAGAGCTGGGGTCACTGGTGCTGTGACTGAACTGGTTAAGTCCTAATGGCTCCTCATATCCTGTGTGGGCTTCCTGCTTCTCTCCCACCACCAGAAGCACTCACAGGTTGACAAATTCCGTGTGGGAGCTGTAAATGTGTCCCAGGTACTGCTGCCATTGGGGTGTGTGCAGTGAGGTGCAAGGACTCTTAGGAGTGCTCACTGATCTGCACCAGAGTTACCCTTTCTGCCCATCTGGATTCTTAAGGCATTCAGCCTTCAGGTCAAACTCTGCGAGTTCACAGGAGGGTTTTATTCCATTACAGCAGAATGGTGAGACCAGCATGAGGGCAAGTGGCTGTTTGAGTCATGGCCCAATTCCTAATTACACCTGTGTGCTTCCTTAATGGAATTCAAATAAATGATTTTGTTGTGTGAAAGCAGTGATATTGTATTTATTTCTAAATTCATTTGAAGATGTCAGCATGGAGCCCTGAGGATGTGAAAGAAAGGTAGAGCTTGTCAGCCTCCCTGGCTGCTCTGAATTACCCCGAACCCATTGGAAATGAAAGGTTCAGAGAGCACAGATGGAATAGATTGAAGCTTTGAGTGAATTGAAAGGGCAAGTTTGCTGGCTAATCGTGATCTCTGTGGAGAGAGGGATAGCTGATAGATTGCAATCGTCAGACATTGTGAAGCCCTCCACAGAACTGCTTAAGGCATTTAGCTTTCCAGTTCTAGCTGTGTAGCAGCCTTCTCTTTAATTAAAATAGCTTTTGTTTCCACATAATTAAAATAAAACATGGAAACATGTAATACTTAGTAAATATATGATGCAGAAATGTCCTTATCTTGGTTGATTATTTTCCTTCTTCTAAGCTAACAAAATTGCATTAATACATCTGTTTAGCAATTGCATTTCTTCCCTCTGTAGATGAAGGTTAGATTTTTAGAAGCATCTGGTTCTAAATTTAAGAACCAAAATGCTCCCAGCTCAGTGGGTAGAATCTTGTCTGGAGTTTGGGGATGCTGATATGGTGTTAGGAACTGCTGGTGTTACAACAGAAATTGATGGCACTGATGAATTCAGGATTTCTGTTTCCCTGTATATATTCAATTTCACTCTGTTATCTTCTGATGGCAGAATTTCTTTGAAATTTCTTTGAAATTCGGAGTCTCTTTCAGATCAGTCACAAATATCTCAAAGTTCATGATTCACTCCAAACCCATGTCCACGATGCAGAACTTAAGATTGCTTTAAAACTGTCTTGAATTAGTTTTACAGTCATCAGGTTTTTTCACATTTTTTTATGTTAGAGCCAACTCAGAATTTTGTGGAAAGAGCAAAGAAACTCCATAAAATCCTAGGCAATATGGTGGCAGTCCTGTGTGCAGCAGTTTAGTCTCAGAAAGCTAAAATTGGATTAGAGCATCAGGAATTTCAGGGGTTTGTAGAGAAGCAGCCAAATCAGCCCAGCCCTTCCCTGAGGTAAATGAACATCAGCACGTCCTGATGTCCTTTCCAGTGAGATTCACATTGATTGGATTGTTCTTGAGATTTCCATTGATCTCAGAACTGAGCTGCATTCTCCCTTCCCCTGGATTGCACAAAGGAGTGCTACCTTGCATGACAGTTTTTTATCACTCCCAAATAATGCTTTCATGCTTCCTGTATACACAGACCAATCCACATCTGCCTTCTAAAATTAAATTCCTCTTACATTGTTTCAGAGCTGGATAATATCACAATATTCACTCTCCAGCTGGTGGCCCCAGAAGAGGATATGCAGGGCATTCTGTTAAATCAGATGTGTTTCCAAGTGGACCAAACGTTTTTTTTAGAAAACAATCCCTTTTCAAACATTAAGAAGTTTCCATGCAGTTGTTTTTTCACATGTTCTCACAAGCTTCAGGCAGGTGAGCTCATTGTATGTAATTTCAGACATTGGCTGCTGAGACATGAGTTAAAGCATCAGAGTAATTCAGTTTTTATTTCCCTTGTGACTTTTCTTGGTATATCTGGAGGGCATCTTGTTCAGAGGCAATTCTCCTTGGGAGGCTGCCTAAGGACATCCACAGTTACCTTGACTAAGACCTTTTTTATTTATTTATCTGGAAGGGGGAAGGCAGGAGCAGCAAAAGAGTGGGAGAAGAAAGGAATCCTGAGAGAGGTGAACGTGGCCACTGCTTTTGGAATATCACAGGACACCCTCACGGCCTCCTGGCAGGCTGTGGATGGAGCTGGCTGTGGCTTTGCTGGTTCCTGGCTTGGTTCCCCTGCCTTGGACACACACAAGGAGGTGACACCGTTGTCCAGAGCTCAGGTCTTAAAGCCACTAACCAAATTTACTGTTTTTACAGACAGAGGAGTCTATAAGGCCCTCTAGACTCTCCATTTATAACGTCAAACATGCAATTAGACCTTTATTCATCGTTTTACCTTTGTACTGAGTCTAGTATTGCACATTTAAAAAGGAGCATTCTTCTTATTGTGATCACCTTTAAAAGGGCAAACCTTGTTCCTGTTGATTGTCACTGTGGTAATTAAAAGCTCTTGCTTTCCAGTTTGAATTTTCTGGGTTCCAGTTAAGCAGGTCCTGTTTTACATTGATGAGGGCCCCTCTCTGTTGGGTGAAGGGTGTCCTTAGTGCCCAGTGTCGGGGCCTCTTTATGCACCAAAATCAGCTCAGGTCAGAGCCCTTCTGGGACCCTGAGAGCAGGCTTTGTACAGAGCAGTCAGGGCCTCTCCTGGCCAGAGGCAGCTGTGATGGAAACAGCTCTACGTTGGTAGCCTTCCAATCAAAGATCATCAATCAGATTTCCACCCCTACCTTTGGGGTTATACAGCCACAGTCAAGGTCATAACTTGGCCCTCAGCTGGAGGGAACAGAGAAGGTCCGTTTCTGCCTGGTTCCTGGGATCCTCCGGAATGGGATCAGACCCATCCCTTGGGACTGACAGCCTCCACATCCTCCTGGTGCTCATCTGCTCTAAATGTTGTCTCTGACAGTAACAAAGGAGAGATCTTGGCATAAAGGAGAATATTTAGAGGAATCAGAAATTAAGTGCTTTAATAAAGTGTAGGTGAGACACTGGGATACTGCTAGATTTTTGTTATTATTAATTCAAGGGGGGGAAAGTACTGTAAAATTAACACAACCTCAGCTGAAGTTTATGGCTTTGAAGAAAATGGTGCCTCAGAGGAGTAGTAAGACTCAGGCTTGATTAAACTGGGATTTCAGAAATTCTCTGCACTGAACAAAATAAAAAGGCATTCAATCTAATTAGATAGAATTGTGGAGGGGGAGGAGGAAGAGAGGTACTTCTGACCTGTTGGCTTTTTATATAACCTTTAATCCATGGGATGTGTCTGCAGCTATTTTGGTAGATTTGTTTTTCTTCTCAAGGGAATTTGGCCTTGAATTGTAACCTTTTGATAACTTTGCTTAGGAAAATCTGAGGAGAAAACCATCTCATGGTCCTGTTAATGTAGAGAGACTTTCAGGAGGCCTGTTATGGATTTTTTCCTGATGAAGGTTCATATTTTGGCCAGATCCTGTGCTTCTGTTTCATTTCTCTTGGGTTAAATGGATTACCTGCAGTTCTGGTTTCAGGAATAAGCAGCTAGTTTAAGGTCTATTAATTTTTACATACTTTTGAGGAGCTGATTGGTACTTATTTTGCAGTTGCCTGTTAAGGCATGAGTATAAGAAGATGTAGAGATATGTTTAGAGATAGCTAATATAATGCTTTTTAAAATATGTTATAGGCAGAGTTTTTGAAATGCCAGATATATTTTTGGAAAATCTCTACTACATGGTGAATGTCCTCAAGAAACAGAAGAGGGTTGTAATTATGTTTTTTGAGATGGAATTAATCCTTGACCCTTTGGAGAAGAAAAATGCTATTTCTGCTTAGAGAACGACATAGATAAATTTTGATCATTTACCAGTCATTCCAGGCTTTCCATCTTCTCCTTTCCTTCAAGTTATCAGCCTTCAAAACTGCCCCTGAACTCTGTGATAAGCAGACTTAGGCCAGGGAAGTGCTGCTCCCAGGGGCAGGGTTTAGGGTGACCCTCTGACATTGAGGAACAGTTTCCAGTGTTCTTTGCCATTTTGGTGAGATTGTTTTTTCTTGTAATCCCTGCAAGGCCAAGCAGCCAAATATGTGCTTTTCCTACCAAATTTCTGTTTGTATGGACAGCTTGGCAATCAGTGAAAATACCAGCTAAGGTGCTGTGCACATTTGAGTAAAGCCTGCAGGGAAAGCATTCTATGAAACATCACTTAGGCAAAGAGCCCCTGGGGCCAGAGTGTGTCACCAGGTTAAACAAGTGTGAGTTATGTTTCCTTTTCACAGGATTTTATTTCTAATACTCTTAAATTAGGATGATTTCAAATCTGCAACCTACTACGAAGCCAAAGTTCAAACTAGAGTTGATTTATGGTGGTTGCAGCCTGTGTTAAAGCTCATTTGCTGGCCTCATGTTTGCTGTTGTTCCATTAATGCTGCCTTTGCTTGCTGCTCCTGCTGAGCTGGGTGGTTGGAGAACACATCACAGCTCCTTGCACTTCGTTAGTTCGGTGTCTGGGAAAATTTGGACGGAAGAGAAGGGAATGCTCAGCTCATGCAGAGGGACTCGTGCTCCAGGTGACATTCAGTCACTTTGGATTCAGCACTGGGGGCAGAGTTTGCCTCTCTCTGAGGAAGTTCACCATTCTTTTGCTCCTGAGGAGCCTGACTAAAACCCATTCAGTATGGATTGTTGTGTTTCCAAAATTGTGAATGTTTACTTGAAAGAATAGAAGTCATGGTCGGGACTGCTTCCTGTTTTATTTGTGATTGGTTTGTGTGTACTGAGGATGGATAACAAAATGGTTAAATAATTGTTATACTGTTCAAAAGCTTTGTAATTAGTATGGAAATATGATTTGATGTTTTCCAGAATGTAAAGCTACCAGTTGTGTTTGTTTCTTTTACAATAATTGATTCTGTTATGTCTAAATATTTAGTTACATCTATGTATTGAGTGACAGAAACCACAGCAACACATTTTGAAATAAATACATTGTATTAGTAAAAGAAGCATCTGTTTCCCTACACGGTACCTTCAAAGTTCAATCACTGCAGTGGCTTAAGCTGAGGATTTGGCTGTAGCAATTTGTGTAATGGAGAAAATACCTGTTACTGCGTGGTGGTGAATGACGGAATTTTATTGGTTCATAACCAAACTTGGAGGTTAATATCTCTGTTTTGTGAAACAGATGTTTAATCCTGAGCCTGGGCAACTGGCTCTTTTCTCTCTGAAGAGGAAAAAACAATAGATGAGTTGGATTGCTGTAGACTCTGTAACTGAGTGTGACAGATGTATTAAATTAGCCTTTCCCAAAGCTTTTGGTGTTTGCCTCTCTGAACTTTAAATTTCACTTGACTTTCTCCCTTGCAGGTGGCAAGGGACCATTTGGTGCACATTTCATGTTTCTCTGACAGGGCAAAATATTCCAGGTTTGCTGTAAAGTCACAGCCACTTCCATGTGGGTAAAAGACAAATTCTCTGGGATTTATGCTTCAGATAATAACGTGAGAGGATGAAAGGGAAGAGCCCTTAGAAATAAATTCTGCATATGCTTTTGATTTTCCCCAGTGCAGAAATGGAACAGTGTCCAGCTTAATGTCCCAGTGTGTGCCACAGCCCCTGAGAGCACCGGGGCACTCTGTGGGTGTTAATGAACCAGACACCTCTAATTTTTGTTAGCAATACACAGCCTTCATCTTACCCTGTCATGGTCCCCTGCTGATTAAAGCATGACGAACCTGTTACACAAATGGGATGCTCTCTGTGTGTAGGTAGTACTTGCAGGGCTTAATTTTAATCTGATTTTCAAGAACTCTGACTAAATTCAGCTACTTGTTACCTAGTTATAATGGTGGAGCAGTTTCTGGGAGATTACTCTGGATTTACTTTGCTTTAGCAGGAAACAGAATTTATCCCTATAGATTTCAGCAGGAGGAGAAACTTTCTTAATTAGAGTCATTTCTGCTTTCCCAGCACATATATTTGATACATGTTCTTCCCCTGATCTTATTCCCTAATATGGCAAGCCTTTATGGGATCTTTAAAAATTGACATCTGTTTTGTTTCTGACTTTAAAAATTACCTTAAGAAAACTTTGCATTTGAGCTCCTTGTTTTAGGATTTTACCTTTTTGATGTATCAAAAAAGAAAAAGAACTTGACATTCATATTTGGGGGAAAATAGCTTTGTTGATATAATGTATTTATGACCCATTAACAAAAGTAAATATTTTAAGAATGGATTTTCAGGATGTATGTATGAAGTAATGAGCACTTTAACTTGTACAGGTAGCTTCTAACAAGAAAATTCATTTTCTGCTGTTCACTCACCTGCCCTGCAAGCTGGAACAATGTTCAAAGCAGAAAAGCAGAATTTTCTTTTGTATGATCTTCTTATTCTTTAGAAAAGTTGAAATCAATTCGGATACATTTATTAATGGCTCCTTTAATTAATTTGCTAATGGCTCTATTTACAGGACTGGCTGCTTAAGTCCTATTACCTGCTGATGAGAGTACAATACTTATTGATCTCTGTGCAGTGACCTGGGAAAGAAACATTCGGATTCCCTGCTAACAAAAGAAGCCTGCACAGATAACTCATTCAGATTTTTGGAGGAATTTGTCTATTCCTGGTGAGTTATCAGTGAGTTATCAGTGAGTTATCAGTGCTAATGGGAGTCAGAGGTACAGGGGGAGGCAGGAGCTGTTCATGTGCACAGCAAGTGGGAGTGTTTGAAACCCTCGCTGCCTGTGCCACGCTGAGGTCCTTTGCTGGGATAGGCTGGGTGTAGATAAAGGGTCCTGTGTCCTTCATAGACTGAGAGGTGGCCCAGAGAGACCAGCAGGGACTCTGTGGGGGTGGGAGTTCTGCCCTTCCCCTTCCTGCGAGCCAGAGAGGCTGGGGGAGGGCTGGAGACAGACTGAGCCTGAGAGCATGGACCAGTCGTGCAAGGGCAGTAAATCCCCACTGAGATGTGTTTTACTCCATCACATTGAATTTTCTCTGGTTTGTGGGGCTCAGGGATCCAGGAGAGCTTCATGTGGACTGGGGTAGTTTCAGAGAGCTTCAGTGATGATGATCTACTCTGATGATGCCATTTGTGTTCTAATGGCACAGCCTCAAACAAAGAAATGGTGACTTCCACAAGGCCTTTCACTGGCCTCTTATGGAATTACCTAGAACATGAATCAAGCCTTTTTTTCATACAGACTGGAGCCAGCAGCTGAAAGTTACTCTTGGCAACTACTTGAAATCAGTTCCAGAAGAAAGTTTCAGTGTTCCTTTTTTTTTTTTTTTTTTTTTTTTTTTTTTTTTTTTTCCATGGAATCAAACCAGCTTTACAGGTGGCTGGGATTTCTCCCCAACTTTTATGAATTCTCTGTGTTCCAGCACACACACAGCCCTGGGACCATTACTGAGTCCCAGCTGGCTGCGGGCTCCTGGCTGTCCTTTGATAAGATGCTTCAAACCAGTGTGTGAGTGGCTTTTCTGGCAGCAGCCGGGTGGCAGCTGAGCACAGGGCGATGCCTTCTGGGGCAGAAATGATGTTCAAAAGCCACGGTGGGATGCTGGAGGAGAGACTTTGTGCTGTGTGTTCCTGTCAGGTAGTACAGAAATAACTCTGGAATTCTGAGAATACCATTTGTGGTAGACAGGAGAAAGGGAATATCTATCTTTGTTTATAGAAATGGCACCAACTGTTCTTTGGGAGATGAAGAGAAAACCTTCCCCAAAGACATTTGATTAATCTCTCGTGGTTTTAAGAGTATGAGATACTCTAGAGAGAGTGGAGGTGGGAGTTTGACTGTGTACTCTGAACCTTCTGACAAAGCAGCATTTCCTAAATATTGGTGAATATTGCTCCTTTAACTTTCTGATACAATGAACCTTCCTTAGCTGCATTTCCTTCCCAAGCACAAGATAAATGTAAATTCCTACTTGAGCTCCTCTGTACTCACAATGAGTGTTGCTGTATTGATCACTTAGTCCAAGAACAATGAGAAATTGAGCTCATGGCTTTGATTAATACACAACACATCTTTGCTCTTCTCCAGATTAGCATAATCATTACAGGCTGGGAGTGTGCTTTCACTCACAGTATCCTTGTGTAGTGGTCAAGGAATAATTAATTGCAAAAAGAGAATTCTTTGCTAGGAATTTTGTAGTTTGGTTGTTAAAGGAGTTCTCTCCTGCTGAGTCTTCACTAAAGCTTGGCCAAGTGGCAGGAGCAAATTTATGGATCAGTGAAGGGATGAACAAGAACATATGTTTGAGTTCCTGGCTCTGGGAGATGAGGAACACACTGGTCATGGTCACTCACCCTCTTGTGGAGGCCTCATCACCATCTGCCCACAGAGAGGATTGACCCCCTGCACCGTGCAAAGCCTGGAATGGATACAGCTTTCAGAAAACATGCCCTGAAAAGTATATTTGCTAAGAAAGAGAGAAATGGCTGTCTGGTTTGCTTCAAACACAGGGACTTGTCAGATTTTAGGGCTTGAAGAGCATTTAGGTATCCCTGTGATCCTCTGTGTCCTTCCAGCACTGTGCCTTAGCACATCCCCGGAGCAGTCACTGCAGTCAGTGCCCACCATCATCGATGTGCCCACTCGGAGCCTGCCTGAGACCGAGCCTTCCTCTGCTCTGTGCCTTCAGGGCACACAGCATCTCACTGAGAACAGCTTATCAGCCATTTATCAGCAGGCAGCAGGTTACTGACATTAGTATAAACAAATACCTGGCACTCTTCTCCATGAAGATCGCCTTTGAGTCATGGAGGGGAGGTGGCAAACGCTTCTACACGTGTTTGTCTTCGTAGAAGTGCTCTGTTTCCATGTGTGTGTATGGAAATGGGGAGAAAATCACCCGGGATTCCTCTCTGCTGACTCCAGACCAGTTAGGAAGAGGGTTATGAGGCCACAGCATTTCTTCCCCTTTTACCGAAGGCTGTCATGAGTACCCCACTCTCAAAGCCAATGAGCAGCAACAGCAGTAGGTGAGATTAAATGTGGGGTTATGTTCCTCATTGGAGCAGTTGCTGTGGTAGATTAATCACTCTCATGGCATTTGGTGCTTTTGAGAAGTTTTGAGGATTTAGCTATAAACCTCCCATTTATTACAAAAACTTCACATTTCTGTGGGCTTGGAGGAAACCCTGAACATATTTGAGTCTTTAAGGTTTATGTCTGAAGACAAATATAAAGAAATCTATAAATTTCTGTGCAGGTTATTGCAATTACTTCTTTCTGAGACACCAGAAAAACAGACTGAGACTACAGTTATGAGAAGTATTAACTCTTAATCCTGTAAGTGCAGGCTGAAAGATTAGAACTGCAATTGTTTTGTTTGTGTTATTTTTTTTCTTTGGTGATTTGAGTGGAAGGAAAAATTGAAGCAAGGCAATGAAAATCTATATTGTTTGTTTAACTCCTTGTTATGTATTTTTTTGCAAAGTTTGTTGGAATAATAATATTTATTATAATGCCTTCAGCGTCCTTAAATAGGGGGTGTTTTAAGAATGCAAAGTCAAGTTATACTGGTTAGTTACTGACTTAATTTCTGGTCTGTGAAGACATAAAAGCAGGTGAAATATAGCTGCAAACTTGAAATTACAGACATTTATGTATTTCCTTCTCAGGCTCAACTAATAAAGCTTCCCAGTATTTTTAGGATGCTCTGCTGCTGGTAAAGTCAACAAAATCTCTGGAGTCATGCTGGGGACTTGACCCTAATATCTTACCTTCTGCTGCTCTCTGAATTGGGTCTTTAGCTGCATTTGGATCGTTCTCCATCTCTGCTGCAGATAAGAATAAAGCTGCGTGACTCCCAATGAGCTCTGGGAGAATTGAGACCTACAGATGATGTATTTCATACAGGTCTTGCATAAATATGGATATCTCCTTCCTCCACAAAGTTTCAGTGAGATGCAGTCTGTGTCTGAAAAACAGGCAATGCCATACCCAAATCCCATTGTATAAATGGATTTTACATGCAGCCTCCAAGTGCAGTGATTTGCAGTTGCTCAGTTTCACTTCAGGCTCATTTCTTAATTCCAGCAGTATTTTTTAGCCTTTCTAACAATGCAAAAGCATTTTATGACAGAATGGGGAAAATTTATTCTCTTGGTGCCTATTTCTTCCAAGGTTATGAAAAAATGACAACACTGGAGTTTTGCTCTAACTCCAGCTCCAATTTGTCCCTCCTGAGGAAAGAACTGCTGCAGCAGGGCTGGCGGACGGCTGGCTGCAGATGAGCTGTACAGCACTTCTGTACTCTTTTACTTTTGAGTAACTTTGTCTGGAAGACATCTTTCTCCATAGCAAGGCATGGTTGGAGGAGAGATCTCTGAGACAGAAGAGCTGTTCTAGTGCCTGCCATGTTTCTTCTTACTTCATCTGAAGCATTGAGGCCATTTACCCAGCCTCCTTCAATGCACGTTGTTATAATCCATGGTTTCTGTGGAGGAAACCTCACCAAAAATCTCCGTTCTCCTTTATAAGGCTGAGTTGGAAAATGCAGTATTGAAGAGGTCTGTAGAAGCCCAATACAAAAAGTAATTTTTCCATTTGTTTTCTTTGCTAGATACCTCTGACTACTGAAAAACTGTCTTTTTTTTTTTTTTTTTTTTCTTTTTTCCTTGACCAGTTAGAAATTCTCCTCCACTTTTAATGGTAGTATGATCACCTTTTGGGAGAAACAGGGGAGACACAAGTTCATGGTATTAACTTTGACTTAAAATGTTTCCCTCAGTCACCGAGACTGAAAGTTCCAATATCCATGCGGATGGTGTGAGGAGTGATGAAGGGGAAAAGGAGAAACACAGAAACTGGATTGTATGAACCAAGCTGTGACACTGTGCCTGGAAAACAGGGAGGGAGGGAAGGTGTTGTTTTAATTTTCTCTGTTTCTCACTGTCCAAATTTATTTTAATTGCCAAGAAATGAAATTATTTTCCCCCAATTTGAGTCTGTTTTGCTGGAGATGCTAATGACTAAATGACCTCCCTGTCTTCATCTGAACCCATGAGATTTTCAGCTTATTTTCTCCCCCATCCTGTTGAGGAGGGGAAGTAAGAGAGTGGCTGAGTGGGTGTCTGGCAGCTGCTCGTGGTCAGCCCACGAGTCCTGCCAGGCTATTTTTGTGTCCTGCGGGGGATGTCCATCTTCCCCGAGCTGGGAGCAGTCTGGGATTTCATCTTGACCAAAGCACTTGCTCATGTTGAGATCCTGAGCTAATTTGCTGGCACAGGAACCCTTGAGTCAACCCAGTGGGATTCTGGTAAAACAGCAGGACTTTTCTAGAACTGAATGTTGTCCCTGGGCTTGTGCTTGTCTGGGTAAATATTAACTGTTATTGGCTATTCATAACACACTGTTAATTCAGGCTGTGCTTTGCAAACACAGACGAGGCACTTTCTCTCACTTGAGGGAGTTGCAGTGAAACGTGCACAGCTGGAAATGACTGCAGAAGTTCAGGAGTAGTAGCAAAAGGCAAGGGAAATTTTGAGGAGGAATTAGAAGAGTGGGAGTTCTGGCTAACGTCAGCCCAGATCTGTGTCAGGGCTGGCAACAGCAGCATCGGCCCTCTGCGTTCTCAGCAGGTGCAGAAAGTAAGGGGAGAAGCTTTTGGAGAAAAATGAAGGAATTACAGGGGTGCAAAAGAGTCATGGTGCTTCTGAGTATGAAAACCAAACAGGATCTGTTCTCCTTTAACTGATTGCTCAGTGTTTCATTTCAGCCTGTGCAGATGATCAGCTGGAATTTGGGAAGGACACTTCAGGTATTTGGGTTTTGCTGTTGCTGTCTGTGAATACACATGAAACTTCAGTGGCACTTTGCAGCCTGCTTTCCCTCATCCCTTCTGGAGCCCATTCCTTGGCTTCCCAGAATTTTTTAATTCTGTTTATTACTAACCCAGTTGCAACTTCAGCTCTTTAAGTGCTCTAAATAACTGCAAAAATATCATCCCTTATGGAGGGAGAGAATAAAAGGTTCTTTTCATTTACATGCTTATTTTCCATTCATTTCTTGATATGTCCCTGTACTCTGGGTTTCTGAGCACAGTGATTATGTACATGCCTGTGCTGAGGCTGAAATTACTGATTTCTTCTACAGCTTCTCTGCAGTAGGTCCTGCAGACAGTTGAACCTAATTTGATTGTGTCTTGCTGAGGACTCTCTCCAGCAGCAGAGTGAAACGTAAAAGACATGAATGGCATCGATATTAAGGGTGTAAAATATCCAGCTGTGAATGGGAAATGGGAAACCTGTTATGAAACAGATGTACTAAAGATTTTTAAAATGTAATCTATGGCCAGGAAGTGACAGATAACACAGAATTCCTCTTCCAGACACCTCTGTGGAGAGGTTTTCCATGGTCTAGGCTTGCCTCCAGGGCAGATGCATTGATGGGCACAGAAAACTCTCTTTGCAAACAGTCTCAGGTCATGAAAGTTAAGGAAGATTTGACCCTTGCATGAGGCAGAGATCTGCTCTAAGCCCCGGAATTACCACACTCTATACCTGGTTTATAACACAGGTGCCTGCTTTGCCTCCTGATCTTAGAACTGGATCTAGAACTTGGTGGTTTCAGAGGAAACTGCTACTGCCACAGCCTTTCAAATGCTTGATGTTAAGTGTTGTAATTCTGCAGAGTAACACTGTTGTACCAGATCATTTTTATGTTCTTTACTCCATCTGCTTCCTTAAGGCACTGAGTTTTCTTGTTAATAGTCCTGATCAGGTGAAATATGGAAGAAATGCTGGATATGACCCTTAATATTCAGTTCTCCAATGTTTTTATTGGCAAACTGAATTTCTAAAGGCTTGGAGCTACAACATTTTCTATACTTGAAGCTGCAATTTGCCTTCTACTGTATATTAACAGCCACATAGTAGCATTTTTATTCTGTGCTAGGGGATAAAATTACTTGGACATTTTAATAACATCTGGCAAATCATTTTCATTTTCCCTCATGTGATTGATTTTGGTCTAGATAGATACGTAGATATACTCTTTACTTACTGTGTGGGTTCATGCATATATAATGTAATATGGAGATGGGATGATATAGAAAATCATAAGCAACAGTATAATGGGTTATAGTCAAAAACTCTAATCTGGGCAGTTAAAAAACTTTGAATGAAATATTCTGGGATTGGAATGTGAGATCAGTTCTGAATGTTACAGTTTCAGTTAATCACCACGTCAGCTAAAGCACAGCTCCAAGGGCCCTGTCCAGGGTTTTCCCCAGGGGTGGGGACTCCAGAACTTGACAACCCTTTCATTGAGGAGATTCCTCCTGATGTCCACCCTGAAGGAGAGTGAGCCTTTGGAAACACAGGGCTGGGACTTACTGTCACTGAATATTCGCTTGACCAAGGGCAACTGAGTCTTTTGCTAGTCAGGTCTCTTGTGGAAATTTATATCCATCATATAAATACCCATCAGCAGAACTGTAAAGCTGTAGTTATTCAAGTTTGTGTAGTACTCAATACTTCTGTACAAAATGCAGCCTGTTTTATGATGGTGCTGATTTGTCTTGAAAATCTTGTTCAATAGATTTGCCTTACAGCACATTTCAGCATGAAGTGATTTTCAGTGGTAATAATGGAATTATTACAGATTTGTATGTCTGGAATAGGACCTTTTGATTCATTCCTGCTCCCACCTTTGCTCCTGCTTTTCCTAATGGCAACAGAACCTGTTCCACTTAATAGGATTTTTGTTACTGCATGATTGCATGACTTAAACTTGCTTGTGTAGTAGCTGCTGATGGTTTGTCCGTGGATTGGAGTAGTTCAGCAATGAGTTTTCAGACACTGTCTCTCCCACTTCCCTCTGATGCTTGCATTCCATTTTCCTCTCTTTCTTTGTGGTAGCTTTTTTCATAGTTCTCTGTCAGCCTGCACCATTGTGATAAAATGGAGATCTCTGTTTCCATGCGGGCAACAAGAGCAGCTCACAAAATGCTCCTCACTCACCTGTGAAGGATTTTTTTCCAGTGCCAGTCTGAAAACACAGCATTACAAATGTACCCTGAGTATTCATCACAGGTCTGCCAAATCCAAGATTTAAGGTCTAACTTGGTAAATATCAGTGCTTTGTTTTTATTCCTAACTGTGTTCCAAAGGCCAGCTGAGGAGTTCAAACTGACTGCCTTCACAGCCAGCCGTTCTCCAGTATTTATTTAGTGAAAGCTGCAGCCTGTACAGAGTAATCCCAGTGCAATATCAACTCACAAACAATTTTCTAAAGCATCTTTAATGTACAGTGTTACTGTACCCAGAGGTGCAGGAGAGCTGTATTAATGCAGGCATGATAGTTCTGAGTGTTCATATGAGTCCTCCAGGAATAATAAACAGCTTGAAATAACAACCAGGAAATTCTCTAGATGCTTTTTATCCATGTGTTGGCAACTGTGTTGATTCCAGATCAATGCAGGGTATTAAGACATTTATATGATGGAGCTAAAAAGCTGCCAGGTTGTACAAGCATCGGGCTCATAAAAAATAGAGCTGAGTAAAGGCAGTGGTGTTCTGTTCATAACGTGCAGGAGTGGAACCTCCTGATAGCAGAACAGATAGTGGCAGTGGGAAGATGTGGGGTTTCATTCAGCAGGTGTACTGGGAAACTCGAGGTGTGTGTCAGTCCCTTGATTACCTGATCCCAGCATTTAAATATTTTGCTTTTATAAAATGATGCTCCTGGAGGTAAGGCACAAATCGTTCCTTAGACAAAGACACACAAAGCCTTTATTTCAGATGCAGTCCCAGCAGAGCTCAGAGCTGGGTTTGCCCCCCTTGTTCCCAGACCAGCAGAGCTTTGGGATTCTGAGTGATCCACAGCTGGGCACCATGGAATGTCTCTGGAAAGCAGAGAATAGCCAGAGTACTCCTGGGACAGTCAGGTGGTGCCTGTGCTGGTGTCATGGCCCAAAATCTGGACAAACAAACTGATCTGAAATGATGAGGGCCTTTGGAGCCCCATGTAATTGGCTGTGTGGAGATTTGAATCAGACTGTGGTTTTTTGATTACACGTGTCAATTTAGGTGGATAAAATGAAGTTTCATCCAGTTTTTCTTCAAAATCATTTGATATTATGAAATTCCCATGGCAGTGTAAACCCAGATAAGATCTTGATGCAAGTGCCTGTGAAGTGAAATGGTTTCTGTTCAGGTCTTGTAGCCACCTTTTAATGCAACAAACGTTACACAGAAAGCCCAAAGCTTTCAAATGTTTTCAAAATGTTTTCAGATACAAACTTTTCCTGCAGATGTGTCTGCAGCTATGGGTGTTTAGAAGCTGAAAATCTTGGCTTCATACCATTTGTTTTGGAAAATGGCTTTATGTACTTCTTGGGCAAAACATCACGAAAAGCGGGAGGGTTTTCATTTCTTTCCATTTGTACTTAACCTTGCATGTATTTCAGAATATTCTAGAAGCTCACACAAGTGCTGTTTGAATTTCATGTGTTTTGCTTCAAGGACTGTTTTGTGTGAAAGCATGTTATTTGTTCTTTGTCATCTATTCCACTTTTTAAAAAGTTTGTCAGCAAGTTAGGAGATCTGAAAGTATTACTTTGATTTTATTGACCTAATTTCATTTTTAATTGCTTTTTCAGTTGAAATCCAAACGAGGTAATATTCATCAAATAGAGAGAGAAAACAAGCAAAAGAATAGAGACTTTACTTTTTTGCTTTTATGCTTGAATCGTGATCAGTGTAAAATATTTTAAAAGTGGATATTAACTTCTTCAGAACTCCCAGGCTTTCATGTCTTGTCAAACCACTTCTTCACAGGAAAGCATTGCACAGTTCCAGCTGGATACTGCACAAAGAAAAGCTTTCTAAACACCATCACCTTTCCATCCCAGGGCTTATTTCTGCAGCCTTATTCCTGTGACAGATTTACTCACATGAGTAATCTCATTGGCTTAAATTGAATTCTGTCAGGAGTAACAACTGTGGGAGTAAACCAGTGATTATTTTTATGCCTTCTTTTCAAAACTGCATTAGAACCCTTCCCTCTTAAATATCTTCCCAGTGTCTCTTGCATCACTCAAGTTACACAGCACTACATAAAATTCATTACAACTCAATTATAAGGCTCATTAGGTAGGTAGTGGCATTTTGGCTATCTTACCAAGTTGTGAAACATACTCATTTATTACCCATGGTATTGTTAGAATCAGAATGGTACAATGAAACCAAACATAACATAAAACAGGGTTCAGAGCTTAAAACTGTGGATTTTTGCCAAGAAAAGGTTTTATGTAACCTGCTTTGAAATCTCCCTGTGCTACATTCACGGCTGGAGCACCAGGGGAGAGCTGTCCTTTGGAGGTGATAATGAACTCGGAGCACCTTTGACAGAGTGCCACTGCATGCTGGCTTGTGCTGGGTTCTGTCCTTTTCATCTCCTGAATCTATCCCACAAGTAGAAAGTATATTTATCTACCTGTACATCTTTAAATATGATCCAGCTCTTGCTTTCTGTGTTAATTAGCCCTGGTTTCCACGGCAGAGTGCTGGCAACAGCAGAATCTGTGACAGGGACTCAAACTTCCCAAGCACTGCACACAGCCAGCACAGTAATTTGTCCTGTTTCAAGCAGCCAGGGACGGTGTCCCCAGCCAGGCTGGCATTTACCAGCATTCAGTGGTCATTCTTTACTCAGTGGATTGTTAAAGGCAATGGCTGCTGATTGTTTTCAGCACTGAATCTGCTGCTGCAAGGTTGCTTCCAAGTGGGAGGTTGGGAAGCCAGGGTAGCTTTTGGATGGAAGCATTCCTTTCTAGAACTGAGTATTTCTCTTGGATCAGTGGCTACATGTGCTTGTAAATGTTGTGTATGCTACCATTATGTGCAGATCTGTGCAGCTGACATGGACCGTGGCTTACCCTGAGGTGCCCATTTAGTTGTGGTGTCACAGAATCATGGAATGGTTTGGGCTGGAAGGGACCTTCAAGATCCTCCAGCTCCAACTCCCTTTGATGGGCAGGGAACCTTCCACTATCCCAGGCTGCTCAGAGCCCCATCCAACCTGGCCTTGGTATCCTTTGTTAACTTAAACAGGAACAGAAGAAACCTCAGTTAAAGCTTTTTCCTTATCTTGTTGTTTCTTGAGTCAGTTCTGTTCAGACCTCCATGTCCTGCTTTAAATTCTTCTCAGGTGTCCTCAAGTCACCAACTCCTTTGCAGCTCTGAGCAGGACCTGCCAGGATGTGACTGTGTCAGTCCGCTCGGGCTGAGCTGCTGGAGCCTGCCCAGCCAGCTGCTCTGAGCAGTGCCTGTGCCCCTGTGAGCTGGTGGAGACTGTGGGGACCAGGGAAGGCAGGCAGGCTCATGACAGGGTACAGAGATAACCCTGGGCTCTGTGCAGTGATTTCTGCTGTAAAGATCCGTTTCTTCTGCCTTGGTGGGCTATGTGCTATCAACCCTTTGTTATACACTGTGCATTTAATTTTAAATACTACAGCTACTGTTCAGCTCTTTTCTCATGAACTCTTCTTGTTCTGGTGATCTTGAGTAAATCTGATTGTAATCTGTACAATCCCATTGCTCTGAATGCTTCCACATTCCAGGTTTCCTTCCCATTCCCATGGTGAGGTACATGGAGCTAACATTTCACTTTGGCCTGAATCCCACCCTTAATCCAATGAAATTCAGCTAGCTTGTACCTTGCTGTTATTTACTGAGTCCCAACATCGTGAAGTTGGAACTCCCTTAGGTTGTACTTCCTTTGCACTGAGGCTGCCTCTCAGTTTGTTGTATTGTTTGTATCTTGATGAGTTGTCCTATCATAAAACAACAGATGGGAAGTGACAGCTTTGAGCTGTTTAGGAACAGACACATCCCCAGTGATGACTGAAGGCCTCCTGAGAAATGTATCATAGAGAGCCCTGACTCATGCTCCTGTTCCAAAGGTGAAACCCACTGCTGAGCTTGTCATGGAGGGTTTTGTGTTGATTGCCCATGACGTGTGCTCGCGGGGTTAAGCGAGGGCTTGCGTCAGCCTGGCACGCTTCATCCCCATGCTCAGAGCTGAAAGGTTCCCAGTGCCCCAAAGAGAGCAAATGCCACTGAACTGTGAAGAAATCAGAAGGGACTGGTCCCTTACTTCTCAGCCAGCACCTCCTCACAAGGCTGGGGCTCTGGGAGTTCCCTCTCTCAGTACAGTGGTCACAATCTGATTGCACTTCAGGCCTGCCCTCCCAGCCTGGGGGAGACGTGTGCTCGGCTCCCAGCACAGCGACAGCCAGGCGTTCCCACGGCTCCCAGCACAGCCACAGCCAGGCGTTCCCACGACAGCAGTGACCAGGTTTTGCTCATTGCCCTGCCACGCTGTCAGCGCCACATGGAAAGTGCTGTGTTTGTTCTGTCCTCCCTCCCCAGTGGTGAGGCAATGAATCTCCCTGCTCTGTCAGTGCCCGTGTCCTCTCCACTACTCAGAGACACCAAGCAAGATGAAGGTGCTGTGTAATGAGTGTGTAAGAATTCCAGGCGGGGTTTGTCCAAGTGGGCAGGAGTTACACACCATCATCTGCAGAGCCTCTTGCTGTAGGACTTTGAACCTAGCTTTTGGTGTTCAAACTGGAGCCCTACTCCCACAAATCTCAGATTAAGTGAAGTCTTTTATAACGTCTTTTCTTGCATGATCACTTCTTGTGCTTCCTATTT
The DNA here is from genome assembly GCA_020086605.1 of Lanius collurio. Lineage (NCBI taxonomy): Eukaryota > Metazoa > Chordata > Aves > Passeriformes > Laniidae > Lanius > Lanius collurio. The sequence goes on along the minus strand of JACBWW010000031.1, from coordinate 10,397,451 downwards.
GAGAAGATAATGGACTCTGTAAATTCTCCTGTAAGAGCACCTGTGTCAGTGAGAAACCGTGCCCCTGAAAATTAAATTTTTCTGCTGTATTAAGTGTTTGGATTCCAAGTTAAAGAAATCTTCTGAGTAAAAGCTACTCAGGGCATAGTTTCTCTATTAGCAAAGTGCTGTATACATGAAATTATATTGTGTGGCTGCCTCCAGTTTAGACAAGCACATAAGTGAGATGTGCTGAATCTGTGTTTTCCACAGGCAGCAGCTCAAACTGGGTGTTGCACTGCAGCTGAAACTTAAAAATGGACATTATTCATATGAATGGGAGTAGTTACCAGTTAATGCTCACACCTTGATCACGAAAGTAGTGCTGATGAAAAATGTCAAAATTCCAGCGGCCTCCTGAAATTTCTTGCTGAATTGAGTGATACAAAGTTTTGAGAAGAGCACTAAAATAATATAAGGAGGATATTTATTATTCTTTCACTTAATTGTAATCCATTTACCTCCCTTAGCTCCTCTCATTTCAGTTTTACTGGCAGACAGAAAGGTGTGCTCTGCATCAGTAAGTGCTGCTCTGCTTTGGGCAGGATCCTTCCCACAGCTGTGTTGGGTAAGCACTGGTGTGAGTTTGTGCAGGGTAGATGTGACCCTGTATTGGCTTAGCCTTCATACAGGCTGATGAACACAGGAGAACAGCTTTACTTAAACCTCATCTCGCCATAGAACCATGAGGAGCTACTTGAGCTGCACTATAAAAGACTGCAAATCCTTGGTATGGGAGCAGTGATGTGAACTGAGCTGTGTTTTGGTCAACAGACTCTACCCATGAGTCAGAGTCCTTATGGTTTGTACCTTTGATTTGGTTCTTGGTCTTCAGACATTGTTTTCTTTTAGTTCACTGACTTCATATGAATGCAAAATACTGATGCCAGGAGACCTTCCTAGTTAAGGCTGAAGCAGAGTTTGTTTCTGGATCTTGACTGTATTTGGCCATAGTTTAAGGTTTGAGATAAAAAAATGTAGATATGGTTTGAGATTAAATTCTTACATTCTCTTGAGATGCTAAGATCAAATGTGGGCAATCCTGGAAGAATTCCTTTGTTTGGAGCTGTGCTTAAATCAGAACAAATTATAAAAGTAGTTTAAGATGCAGAGAAATGGACTCTGTGTATGACCATGGAGCCCTGTCAGCTCTAACGTTCTGCTTGTCTGATTTTGATCTTCCCTCATGCCAGCTAAACCTTAGCTGGATTCACTCTTGGCTTTCTTGGAATAAATTTAACCACAGCCAAGCTGCATGGCACTGAGATCACTTGTTACTGAAGTCACAGGCAGGACACATACCCTCAAAGGCTGTATAATTAAAGGAATTTGCTCTGCTTTCAATGCTATTCTAACAAAAAGCAGATTTGCTGTTCATGTAGGTAAGACAGAATTATGGCAACAGGCTTGGGTTTCTTTTTCTGTGCAGAATTCTGTCATGGTGTGGACAGTGATTTAATTCTGTGGATCAGCAGGGTTGTGGTGGGAGTGTCTGTGTGGATTTGTGTCTCTGCACAGCCCAGGAATGGGTGCTCAGCTAATCTGCAGTGCTCGCTGCAGAGATGAGCGTGGCTGATGTTTGCCTCCTGGGTGAGCTTAGGAAATCAGTTTTAATGGCTTCTCCACTACTTCACCAGAGCCTTTAACTTAATTTACTCCAGAATTAACAGGCATTGGGCAGCATTAGAACTCCTGTGGTCCAGTATCTAAAGCCTCTAGTGCTGGTCCTGGAAGGCAAACAGTGCCTGACATTGCAGCTCTTACATCTGTCCTGATGAAGCTCAAAACCTGTACAATTCCATAGCAGAGCTTCAGCTAATACCAAATGGGCCACATTCTGTTTTCAGACTGGTCTAATGAAATCATAGAGACAGCTGAAAATCATAATTAGTCTAGCCTTAGTCTGAGATTTAAAAAGCTACAGCTGAAACCAATCTTCAAAGGGTTTATTCTCTTCAAATACTTGGGGAGTTGTTGCTTCACCAACAGTTTATTCTCTTCAAATACTTGGGGAGTTGGTACTTCACCAAGAGCTACTGCTCACGAAGCCAAATACTTCTTCTGGTCCTCTTCCTCTTAGCAAGTTTATGAGAATTTTTGGTCTTTATTTCTTTCTTCCCCTCACCTTAAGTAATAAGGAACCTTTCCTGCTCAGGTCTCAATCAGCCTGCACACCAATTAAGCTAATTGGCAACACATTTGAAACACTCCCTAATTACAGCTTCAGAAACTTTCAGAGAACAGCCTTTCTGCATTTTTTCCTTCAATCAGAATATAAAAAGCAATAAACCCCCTGCAACTCCTAATTCTTCCCTGATAAGACTCCTAAAATACTTCCAGAAGAACTCGATGCCTGGGCTTGGTGGCTGCTCAGGGCTGTTGGAGGTATCTGTGAGGAGGGGGCACCCACAGGACATTTCCCCATGAATAACTCTGGTGTCAGGAAAAGCACTGCTGGAGACGGGGTGTTCTGAGTACTGAAGAGCATAAAGGCTGGAGAAGGCTCTCACAAACTAATTTAACTTCGAGCAGCCTTGGGGCTTTGCTAAGTCATGCAATCAGCCTAACCATCCCCAGGTGTGCCTTGTAATTAAATACAGCGGTCCTGCCTCAGTCCCCCTTTGTTTAAAGAGCAGCTCCCGGTACCTGCTTCCCTCCCTGGGTTGTCTCCACGGCTTTGAAAGGACAGCGTGTTACATAAAACCTGCACATCCCGGTTTTAAAGAAAGTAAGTGGTTCGAGCTTTTTTTGTGGTTTGGTGGGGTTTTTTTCCCCCTTTGGTTGTGTTTTAGTGGAGGAGAATCCCAACTGCCTAAATTGAAACATTATTAATAACTGATGGTATCTCACTTGCCATTACAGCAAAGGGGCTGAGCTCCTTTGGTCTACGAATGAGGCTGACTTCGTCTTTTGTTTGATTTTTTGACCCAAGAGTGGGGAAAAGGGGTATCTTCTCTTTTAGTTTCGTGTTTCCTGGGGCTTGTTTGGTTTATGCCTCACCCCTCTCTGTCCGGCATTATTTCTGCTGAACTGCCTTGCCTTGTTTTCAGTCTCCAGAGCAGTTCCCAGACCTAGTCTGCTTACAAAGAAGTAATTTGTTGCCTTGGGCCCTGTGGCTGAAGGGAGTAACGCTTAAACAGGGATGGCACATGGAGGGGAAGACAATGGCTTCTAACACTGTTGAAATGTCAGAGTGTGACCTTTCAATAGGCTGAAAGGACCCCGAGGGCACAGCCCCATAAGGGTGTAGTGCCCGAGCAGAGGTGTTGGCTGTGGCTCTGCGAGAGCGGGGCTGCGGCGCTGCCTTTGGTTCTCCAGCCTATGGAGAAGCCGTTCCTAAGCACAGATCCCACTGCGGTCCCCTGAGCAAACGCTTCATCTTTTGCCCAAATAGGAAGGCACAGCCCTCTCTCAGCACAAAAACGGAGCAGAGGAACGGGCCTGAAATCTGCAGCGCCGCTGGGAGGGAAGGGTTTGCTCGGCAGGGGCTTTGAGGTGCGCCCCGGAGCAGGAGGGAGGCAGGGCTGGGGCAGGGGCGGCCCCGGCGCTGCTGCCGAGGCGGGTCCCGGGGGGAGCGGCTTTTCGGGGGGCTCGGGGGAGCAGCAGGCAGGAAGGTGCTGATAAGGGCACGGCGACACTGCGGGTGTGAACCCTTCGCTCCTCAGGCAGTGACAGGAGCCAGAGCCGAGCGCGTCCTGCCGGGGCTGTGCCCGGCAGCCCAAAGCGCCGCCGCTGTGGCTGGGTCAGCGCACGGCCCGCGGGCCCCGCTCATCCCGCTGAGCACGCTTGGGGATGAGGCTTTCCCTTGGAAAGTTCCTCCTGTTTCTGTACCTTGGGATGAGCCTCTTCACCTGTTACATCCATTTCCTCCTAAGGTACTGCCACTGAATCAGCCCCGTCTGCCTTCAGGGGGCATGGCCAGGTACCAAAGCTCCCTGCAATGTGTGGAGCTCCTCACTTTCAGTGAGTAGGAGATCAGTAATGCTCCCTGCTATTTGTACAATTTAAAGCGCTCAAGTCTTAAATTTTATATGTGGCACCTCTGTGAACCGTATGTAATTTGGCAGAACACTTTTAATATGTCATTTTAATGCTTTAGCTTTCCTTCACTTTCAGTGGTTTGTCTTGGTTGATTTATTCCTGGATATTTCCTGAAGTGCCAGGCAGTAAATGTCTGTACATTCTGTGATTTGTTCCATCAAGTCAAACCATTTTTCAGGGACTGGGAAGGGGGTCTGAAGCACTTGTACACTAAAGAAGCTTATCTTAATTTGTAAAACAAGAGATAGTAACGTAAATTAGATTAAGTAATCAGTACTTTTCTGTTTGGTCTTAATGATGTATTTGTTGACTTCCAAACACAGGTTTAATCCTTGTCTTTGTTATCTAATAAAACAACAGTTGGTAGTGATTTGTGGATTATGATAACCAGGCATAGAAATATTTGCTCAACTGTTTATTCCATTTTTCCAGTGATTTGATTTTATCCAGCTAGGACAATGAGGGGTAGCTGGTATCTTCAGGAACAGCCATTCACAGGGAAGCAATGCCAAGCTTTAAAGGAACTGCCTTTATTATGAATGTACTAAATTAAAAAAAAAAAAATAAATTCCAGTAGCTCTTAAGCATGTCAGTGCAGTAGAAAGGCTGTGGATTAAAATGGAGATGCAGAGTAGCTTTCCTGAGAAAGTAATTTACAAAAAGTAAGATGGAACTTGAGAAGAAAGGTTGGATGCTTTAAATACTTTTTAATTTTTAAAGCATAACATTATCTTTTTCTGTGGTTTTATTAGGGTTTTCTCCTTCCCTCTTCCTAGTGCTAGGGTGCTGAAAGGCATTTCATTTTGGATTGACCTGAGAGAATTGTTTTTAGGTTTTGATTAGTTTAGCTTGGCAGCTGAAAAATCAGTTATTCACACAGACTTAGAGCAGAATATATGAACTGCAGCAGCAGTTGTGTAAATTAACCCTGCTGAACAAAATGCAGTGGCCAGTGCAGCTTCAGCTGAAGTCGGGTGATGCCTTTCTGCTGGGCTCCTGTGGCACACAAATCCCACCATCTGTCTTGCTCCACCTGGCAGACACTGCTCTTTATTCTGGAGACGTTCAATTAGAGAACTTCAGCTTTTAATCTGTTATTTACAAGCAGTGATGTGAAGCCCCAGTCAATTACACAATTGTAGAATCAATTTGGTACAGACTTAATATATACAGCTTAATATGTTTGCTTGCAGTAGGATTTGCTCTTAACTGCACCCAAACAGCAACACTAAATACGAGTTAAACTATTTCAAGTGTGCACATGGATTCACACATGCAAATACTCACTGTGGCATTGGTGAGGATAATTGGGTGGAATGTGCAGCCTTTAAGAGCTGCCTGTGACAGGGACTCCAGTTTGTTTTGCTTGCTTTTAGTGTGAAGACCTGCTTGGCAGAAAGTGTATTTTTAATTTAGTTTAAGTGTACTGTAATTGTTTCTGGGCTTTCCATTGTGTGTTTTTTACCAGTGCTCCTGAAATCTCCTGTTGAATGCTCCTCACTGGGGCTAGAATGCACAACTATTCACGTCCAAGGAGCAGGGATTTTTAAGTATCCGAGCTAATTGCGGGGTAGGGGAAAATAATCTTGAGCTCCCAGTGGTTCTTGTGCAGCTCCCCTGCAGTCCCTGTAGCTGCTGAATATGGCACATCCTCCACCTTCTCCAGGAGGAGCTGTCCTGCAATTAAATTACCAGAGCAGTCAGCTCTGTGTAATGGCATCCTCCTGGGGAGACTCTGACTGTGGCACCCAGCTCAGCGTTCCAGTTCTGAGCCAGCCTTCAAGAAAACAAGGTATTTAGCTGAGGTGGATTTTAACGTGACCTTTAGGATCTGTTAGATGTGAAAATGGCTCAAAACCGACAGAACAAACTCCCAGAGAAGTGCCAAGGAAAACATTGGAGACTTTGTCAGGCAGAATCGCTTTTTTTGGTGTTTATGGAGTGTTGAATTCTGCAGCAAATCCATCAGTATCAGCTCATCTAGAGAGCACTTTTAAATGGCTGTGAAAGAGAATGAGGCTGGTTTGAAAAGGTACAGTAACTTTCTGAATGAGATTTTGCAGATTTGCATGAGCAGAGAACTTTCCCTAGATTTAGTGAAATGAATACTGGGTAAGTTTGGGGGGTTTGTGCCCTTTGGAGTTTGCTGGGATAACGAAACAAAATATTATGGGACTATAAAATGATAATGTCAGTCCTCTTGACTCTTCTCGCTGTTACACTTTTGAGAGAGGAGTGCACTGATTTATTTCCAGAACAAAGAGATTTTAATGGTAGAGGAACATGCCAGGTACTGTAAAATACTTTTCCGAAGAGGCAACAGAAAAAGTGCATTAGTTCAGCTAGTCCAGATGAGCTGAGCCATCTCACCTGGGAGATTCCCACCTGGTTTGGCCAGTGGGGAGAGCAGGATTTTGTAACTGGGAAGAAAATGAGAAGAGAGGAGCCATTTAGCAGCAAGCTTCAGCTTGGACAGGCTCTTCTGCTCAGTCCTGTTTGGGAGTGGATTTTCATGGGTACTGCTGGGGGTGATGAAGTCCCCAAAATAGAGCCAAGTTCTGCCTCAGTTAGCTCTGCAAAACTTCCTCTAAGAAAAGTGCACCTTCTCACCAAATACCACCCTGCTGGTGTCAGAGGTAGCTGAGCACCTGCCAGGAGTTCGATGGCATTCAGTGGTCAGAGTCAGACTGCAGAACTGCCTGATTAATTATTCTGGTGTTTGGGTGCCCTTTTTTTTTTCCAGGCAATTTTCTTTTTCTGAGAGACCTTGCCTCCCTCCTTAGTTGATAAGGAGATGAAAAGGCTCAGGAATGTGTCAGGTTACCTTGCAGCAAATGAAAACTGCATGGGAAGGATGGAGCCCCAGTGACTCAGAAGCTCATGAAAACATGTCAGGATGGATCTTGCTCATCTCCATTAATGAGTGTAGCCTTTGTGTTTGGGGAGGGTGGTGAGATCTTAGTGGCTGCTGACAGATTGGGACTGTACGTGTTATTTTAGAGCAGCATCTCAGGGCAGGAATAAAAGCTTTGTTTCCTGAATCCTCTGAGCAGGAGGCCCCTGTGGATTGAGGACACTGCATCCCCAGATGTGGAGAGTGTGTCTGTCCCAGAGATCCCAGTGAAAGATAAACACCCAAGCATTAATGAGCTCTGCCTGTGTCCCATGCTGCCAAAACCAGATTTTCCTTGTAGCTGTTTGTGTGTGTGTTGTCTCCTCTGGTGTCTTCCAATTTCCAGGCTTTCCAGGTACAACAGGTACCCAAACAGGTACCCATTACTATCTTCAGTTCCTTCTGAGGACACACTCAAGTTTTTTAAGCTGCACTTTCTTTATTCCATGCAAAATGGGTATGTATTTAGTGAACTATTTCTGGGTTTATTGAAATTCCTGGGAATTTACAGCATATACCAGCACTGTGGTGTTACTTAAATGAGAGCTTAAAAGATTTTCTTAATTTTTATCTTGTTAGTGAATGTAGCCATCGAAGATCAATATTGTAATTGTTGGTTGTATGAATTCAGTATTAGGCACAGAGCCTGCAGCAAGATGTGGACTTGTGATATGAATTAATAAAACTAAAATGAATTTTAAAAACCCCCATACTCTGGAGGGAAGGCATGCTCAGCCAGCAGCTGCAGACACTCCTGTGCTGTGGTTCCCAAAGCAGGGGAATGGGATTAGGGTGCCCACACGTGGGTGTCTCGGGGAAGGTCAGCAGCAGGAGCTGGTCTGTTCCTTTGGCTGACTCAGGTGTTCATTTAGTGCTTGGAATTCTTTTTTCCTCCCATCAATAATGGCCTGGTAGCAGAACTGCATCCTCTGCACAGCCCTAATGTCCCTGCAGAAAATTAAGAGGGAATTTTGCAGACACGAGAGGCAGAATCTGATCAGCTTCTGATTGTCTAAATAGTGTCTGTTTAAGCAGTGTAAGGCTGTTCCCTGCCAGTCCTGTCTCTATCAGGAGGAATCTGCCAGGGGGTGTTGGACTCCTGTCACTCTCACTCCCCTGCTACTCAGCCTTACTTTGCTTTCTGTTGGTTCCCAAACATCATTCACTAAGAAACTGTGTTTAAGTCAAGATACTCCTGACAAGTATTTCACCTTTCTAATTTTTTGGTTTTTTTTTTTTTTGCTTGTGTTTGAATTTTTGTTCTTTAAATCTTTGAGATCTTCATTTATTTCTTTCTCTGCAAGTGGAGCCATCAGTGAGGAGGGGACAGGGCAGAAATGGAGACCCACAAACTGTTGCAAACCTCAAATATTTCAGTCTGTTGGACACAGTAGCTCTTGTCTCCTGCTCCTTTTGCTGTTTTAGTGTCAGGAGCCTCAGGTGGATCCCTCCTGTCCTGGTGCTGCTTCCATTGGAGAGTCTCTCGTGGTTCATTAAATGAATGCCCAGGGTTGCAGGAGAGGCTGGGCAGTGTGTCAGAGGGGATGGGGAGGGCTCTGTGCTTGCTGGGGCAGTGACAGGGCAGGGGGATGGATCTCCCCGTGCCTGGTACCTCTTCCCCCAGACCACTTGCAGCTGATGGATTGGGGACAGCCCTGTGGGGTTACTGATGTTCTGTGTCTGCACGGCCACAAAAGATTTCCTCTGCCACTCCTTCCCCCAGTAGTCAGTGTGACTGTGAGGTTGGTTTATTTTTGATTTGCCTTTTTTTTTTTCTGATTTTCTCACTGTAACTTTATGGTGCCCATCACTGCTTTGCCCTTTCATGTTCAGGCTGACATCATTTTGTGGAACAGTGTCATATCCTTTTATCTAAATACTTTTCTCTGTAATTATTACCTTGCTGCCTTTTCAGGTGGAAACTTGCCTTTGTTATATGATCCTTCTCTGATCATTTTTGTATCATGTGGTAGTATAAAGGTGTATGTGTTCCTCTGAGGCTCTTTTATTTAAATGATTTCTTTGTCTGTCTGTCGGTGTGAATAATAAAACATCTTCCGGATTGTTCATCTCTCCTCTAATGAATGATGAGGTGTCATCTATTCTAACATCAATGATTAATTTACAAAAGTTTCTTCAAACTTTAGTAAAATGGGATATTCAAAGAAAATATTGTGTCATCAGAGCTCAGTGCTGTTGTCAGAAAGGCTTTATCTGCCTGTTAATCAGGCCCACTAAGGCAGCTGGAGTTGCTGGGTTGCTGCATGAGCTGGGAGCTCTGTCTGGGAGAGCAGCGGGGTGAGCCCCTGCAAGGGAGCTCTGTCTGGGAGAGCAGCAGGGTGAGCCCCTGCAAGGGAGCTCTGTCTGGGAGAGCAGCAGGGTGAGCCCCTGCAAGGGAGCTCTGTCTGGGAGAGCAGCGGGGTGAGCCCCTGCAAAGCCCTGGGGTCAGGTCCCAGAGGGAGGAGGGGGTGAGCTTTGCTGGTCCTGGGAGTGCTGCACAGGATGTTGTGCATGCCAGGATGAGCTGCCTGCTCTCACTCCAGACGTGATGGCATGGAAATCCTTTGATGTTGAGATTAAAGTTCCAGAATTCTCATTTAGGGCAACCCACAAGGAGGTCCTGATGGTCAGGCTTGTGAAAATGATACATTTCTTTTGGTTTATTGCCCTGCTTTTGAAGTATCAGGCAGTGGCTCATGCTAAGACTGAGGATTGTTTCGGTGGTGCTGATTGCTTCCTCTGGTGGAGCAAGAGCTGCCTTTGCAGAAAACCTTTGAGTGGTTGTAACTGTGGTTCAGATGTGCTTTGCTGGACAGGCTGTGATGTTTCCCCTTGCAAAGGCTTCTGTTTGCACACATCAGTAACTGACTTGCCTTTCTGATAAGGCAGATCCTCATGAAGCTGAAGCATCTTGGCTCAGAGTATTTCCTTCTTTGCCTGACTCAACACTTAAAAATTCTTTCTCACTGCAGTAGTGATGCTTGATAGTTTTTGTAAAAAGAATGGTTTGAAAATGTGCAATCCTCTTAGCAGTGATGGTACAGGTGATTTATCTGCATCTTTGTGAAGTTCAATTTGCTTTATTCAGCATCTGCTGATGTTAAGTGCATGTTGCACTCTTTAAAATACACCAGCTTGTTTAAAATTCTCTTGCAAGAAATGAAGAGTCACCTTTTCACCAAGAAGCTTTTCAGTGTGGTCTGCAGCCTTGATATCCAAATCATCTTTCCCTGACTTTCTAACAAGCTCTGCAGAGAGATGCAGAACTGGAATGAGTGTTGTAATAACTGGGGGGAGAGGGAGAAGTTGGCAGGTTGGGAACAGCATTGCTCTTGGAGGAGAATGATAATTTCCCAAGGATGAAGCGGTCACAGGGAATGTTATAAAGTGAAGCAAGGCAGAGCAGTCTGAAATGCTAATAAGGAGAGGATTTAAAAAGAAATTGGTGATTTTGGGCCTTGAAGCTATTTTTTTTTTCAATTTGTTACATAAAAATGCATGACTTTTGGGTTGCAGGGTTCTATTTTTGCTTTCCTCTTTGTGACACATTGATTTGGCCTTATCACTGCTCTCTGGGTACTTGCCCTTTAGAATGGTGTTGGTTACCAAAAGCAGCAGGTTTTTTTGGAAACTGTTCTTTAATGGTGTGACAGCACAGGGAGGAGAGATTAGGGTTCTTGCTGCAGATGGGCTCAATTCTTTAATTTTGGTACTGGTATGCTGATCTTCTTCTGCCAAGAAAGTAGGTGAGGAGTAGCAGGAGCTCAGTGCTCCAGTGTGAATGGTGCCAGTTAATTGAGAGTGATCAACTGCTGCTTCAGCCTTGTGTTGCACAGCTGTGCAGGGAATAATGGATCACAGGAGACTTTAAAATATAATAATGCCTTCATAAGGAAATGCTCAGATGGAAGGACAAGTTCATCTGCAGGGCAGAAACACCCTTTGCACTGTTCCTGTGTGTTGGAGGCAGGGGGTCACCACCACGCTGTGTCTGTGCTGGAGATGGGAGGGCTCAGCTTCCTGTCACCTGTGTGTGACAGAGGGGTTCCACACGAGGGGGTGGTGGTTTGGGGTGGGTTGGTTGGGTTTTGTTTATTTCCTGTGGGTTTAGGGGGTTTTTTAAGTAGCAGAATAGGAGATGTGTCCAGGAGAATGTCAGTGTTTCAGTCCTCAGCCTCCCCTTGTTTTGCCACGGTGTGTTGAGGCTGCTGACAACAAAGCAAAGCAAGCCCTTAATCCAAAGTTTCCAAGTGCTGGTGGTTCCAAGGAAACTGAGGCTGCCACAAGGCTGGCCAAGGAGGGAACACAGGATGCCATCCTTCTTTGTGCTGAAGGGCTGTGGAGAGTGCTGGAACTGAGGGAAGGAACATGGCAAGCAGCCTACAAATCCTGTGGATGGGGATGATCCTACTCAGATCATGGAGTAACACAGCCTGAATCCTCTCTGTCCCCTGGAAGTGACACCACGTGGCAGAGCAGCTCATCCCTCTGTTAAGAACTGGCTGAGTTACACCTGGGGAAGTGATTCACTCTGTTTATAGCTTAGCTTTAAAATGCCTCCCTTTTGAGCATTAGCATATTCAGCCACTTAACAAGGTTAAAATGGAAATATCTTAATTTTTCAAAAGTGAGCATGAAGTTTTATTGGAACAGACATCTCCTGTGACATTGCATTCCAGAGCTGAAGATACATCACTCTAGCAGATTTTTTTTCTTGATATTTTGGCTGAAATTATTTCAATTCATAGCAAACCAAGAAGAGCAGAAGTGTTCAGAAGATTCAAGGAGAGCAGCTGAAATGAACTAAAAAGGTAAAATTTCTGGCCTTACTGAAAAGAGCCACTTATCTGAATCCCCAAGATACAGCAACCAATTCCATCTATTGCATTACCAGCCTGAGCCTGCAGCTGGGAAGGCAATTTTCCTAAGAAGTTGTTCCCTTCAATCTACAAGAAAAACACAATTTGATTTTTTTTTTTAATAGTAGCATTATATAATTGATTGGAAGAGTTTTATATCTCATGAATGCTGGATGATTGTGGATTGAACAGTTTTAAAAATAAAGTAACTGTGAGGGCTGAAATCCCAAGGATCTGGCAGTACAGAATGAAGTTAGTGGTCTGGCAGATTCCTCCAATTTTCTGAAGCCATGGTCAATAACTTTGCAGTAAAACTGAGCTATGTGCAGTGTTTCTGTCACTGGCTGAAAGCTGCTGTTCCATGATACCCTAGAAATAAAGACTGCAGAGTTTTGGGCAGGCTGCTGTACACATAATGGCTTAATGAGGAGAGCAGTGTGACTCTGACAGGGGAATGCAGCAAGTGTGCAAATGCCATGGTGAGGGATTGCTGCACGAGCTTTGGCTGTGCAGGAGCAAACTGAGCACACTGCCTTGTCCTCACATGCTTTCAAATTCACTGCCCTACAAATTGTTTGCTTCTTCCATCCATGGCAAGTATTTTTTAACCAGTATCAGCCAGAGGAAAATTTACTAGGGAGAGAGGAAAGAAAACCATCCTATGGCAAAATCTCAGGTGGCCACAGCCTGAAATCCTCCACAGACCCCTCACAGCATGAGGGGATGCAGTCATTGGTGCAAGGGATTGAGGAATAATGCTCCTGGCATAAGCAAGGCATCAAAACCAGGTTTTATTGGTTTCCTTCACGCTGCTGGGGATCCTCTCCTGAAGCCAGAACTCTGTGAGCAGCTCCCAGCTGAGGTGGGGTGGCTTCTCCAGAGCCTGCTGGAGCAGCTCCTCTGTTGGGGTCAGCCCTCAGGATGCTGCTGGGGGCACCACTGGCTCTGCTCCTCTGCAGGAACGGGAGTTCCTCTGCAGTGATGCAGCCTCAGGTGAGCTGTTCTGGCAGCTTCACCACGGATCAGTTCTAAAGCACCTCTCTGGATTGTGGCTTAAACTCCTCAGAGTTTGTTAATCTGGTGCTGCTCTGAGCTGTGCATGCACACAGAGTTGGCAGGGCTGGTTCATGCCCTGCATGGCCGTGCTTGGTTATTCTGCTGCCAAGGCCTGCATGTGGAGGAGTTTGCAGACACAGGGGCACAGCACAGGTAAATTCTTGAATTTATTTTTTTGTCTCTGTTGCTGTTTCCTTAACAGCACTTCAGCTCCCCATCCTTTGTTGTGTTTGACGTACCTAAAGTGAGAGTCACTGTGCCATTCTTGTCTTAATTATTCAGGTGGGTTATTCCAGTGGAATTTTGATTATGATGATGTAGATGGAATGTAGTATTTAGGACAGATTATATAATTTAAATCTTTAAAATACCACTTTTATGCCGGGTCTCACTCAATAACACACAAAATTGTAATCTTCTGCAATTCTGCCTTTGTAAAACATGAATAATTTTTACAAAAATAGTCATGGTTGTAATTAAGGACGCTGATAGTTGTTTTTGTTTTTAATTTCCTATCCTTCAGAATCCTTAATAAACTTTCACGGTCAAAATCCAGATGGTACTGCAGAGCTCAGTGTTGTTTTTGAGCTTTTTTTTTTTCTGTTTGTGCTGGTTATAACTCTCCCCAGATAAAAGTTTAAAATTGTTTGAATTTTTGGCCTTTGGCTGTTTGGAAAGCTGCTTCCAGCACAAGCCAGTTCATAGTCAGTGCACGTTCACAGCCTGGGGGGGGGAAGGACCCCAGTGAGGGACCAGTTTGCCACTGCCCAGAAATTTAAAACCAATGGACCCTGCTCCAGCTGCTGAGGTGGTTCCCTATTTTCATAGGCACTTCTCTGTTTTCATTTGCCTTCTCTGTTTTCATTTTCCCCATTTGTGTTGCTCGCCTGGTCTGAAAAGTCATTGATTTACAAAGTCTGAGGGATGTGGAGATGGGGAATGCAGAGGGAAGGTTTTTAATCCCTCAGATATTTAAGCACTAAAATAAATGAATAAATGATTAAAAAATTATGAGGTGAAACACTCTGTTAATTTTAATATAAAAATAGTGTATGTCTCCCTGTGGAATGCAAGGGAGGGAGCTGCAAGCAAAATAAGGGGAATAAAAACATTGAATACTCCAAGTTGCTTCTTTGATGCGTTGCTGTGCCAAGACTTTGGGAGGGGAATGAAATGAGTGTGGAATTTATAAATGGAGCACTGGATGGGGAAGGAACAAGCTGTGGGCTGAGTACAACAGCAGCACAACAGATCCTGCTTGGGGCTGCAGAGGAGAGCTCCAGCCCTGCAGCTCAGAACCAGCACAGCCATCGGGCTGGTAGAAATCTTTGTTGGAGGATTATCCAGGAAAAGGTCTCTAAAAACTTCATTTGCTTTCAGTGAGTATCTACAGAAAGAGTGGGAGCTGAATGCTCTAAAGAGTAAGGCTAAAATGAAGGGTATTTTTGTGTGTAAAAAAGCTCTGCAGTTTACTCTTTATTAAAAATTATCTTTGTATAAGATCTAAGGTGAATTTGCCACCTCTGGGGGAATCACAGGATTTCCATCTTTTAGTGCTCTTGCAGTTTACAGTCTCTTATGTTGACATGTTCTGGGGCCATTTTCCTGATTCTTCAGATAGATTTTATTTCCAGTTCTTTGGGGTTTGAGTAGACCTTAATTAAACTTTTTAAAGTAAGGTTTTATCACAATTGTTTATTGGAAGAATTCCACTTTTTAAAGATGTAGAGAAGGATTTTGTGAAGCTGTGAAACTTCTGCAATCCTTTCTTCCTGGCCTCTTTCATTGTGGGATTGGTTCCTTCTGAGTGATGCCCACTCTCATCCAGGGTTAGTTTGTTCTGCTTTGTTGCTGCTTTTTTAGGTGTTTTTCTGGATTTTTTTTAAGAAGTCAGCTGATTTTGCTTTACATCTGGAAAGTCTTTTGCTCCTTTTTCTAAACTTTGCTTTGTTTTGCATTGTGTTAGGGCCTGGAGACCCTAACCACGATCTCAGCCTTTGGATTTTAGGTGCTGCTCCTTTATAAATTGTAAGATAAGTCTGTCATGTTTGCAGTCTACACAGCCAAAGGGGAAAGGGAAAGAAACAGTAATACCTGTTACTTTTTGGGCATGGACCAGCAGCACAGGAAAAGTGACTTGTGTGATGTTGGTCAGAGCAGATTGCAGTAGGTAAATGGAAGATTCAGGGTTAGGAGTAACTGGCATCAGTTTAGGCCACCACAGTACTCATGAGCATAAATATTTAGGTCAGATGCCAAACAAAAAAATAAAGAGTACTAAAGCATTTGTGAATTAGAGCTTGAGAATCTGGGTTGTCTTTGAATGCCATCTGTGGTAAGCCTTTGTCCCCTTTCTGAATAAGGGTAAGGATTTGAATTTGCTGTGGGGGAAATAAAGGCAATTTATTCATAATTAGTGTGGAAGATGTGAGCCCGAAGGTCAGCTGTTCAAACGGGAAAGGTGATACTGTATTTGCATCTGTATCTTTTAACAGTGTGTGTCTTTGTTCTTCAGGATTGACAGTTCCTAGAAAGGATGCAGAGCTTATTCTTTAGCACAATAGCCTGCCTCAGGTGACTGCTGGCTGGCACAGTTAAAATCGTGCCCTGCAGTGGGAGAGGCTCAGTGTCACTGGAGATGTTCTTTGTGTGCAGTGATGCACAGCCCCCAGATAATGCAGCTCTGTGAGGGGACACTGTAGGGTTAGGAAACGACAGCAGCACGAATCCTGATGGTGATTTACAGAAAAAACCCTCGGCTCATAGATAAAGTGAAATAGAAGGGACTGTAAATTGGATGCAAATACAGCTCCTTTGGAAATCCTCGAGCACCAGAGTAATGTAAAGGAGCTGTTGAGTAAATTGTGTTACTGTATTAACTGTTTCTAAAGTGAAATTCAGCCTTGTGCA
Source organism: Lanius collurio (assembly GCA_020086605.1). NCBI lineage: Eukaryota > Metazoa > Chordata > Aves > Passeriformes > Laniidae > Lanius > Lanius collurio. The sequence continues at coordinate 10,381,653 of JACBWW010000031.1, read as the reverse complement.
GGAAGCCATTTAGAGTCCATGTATTGCCTAAGAGTGCTGAAAAGGCTGAACTAAGCTCTGAGTGGTCCATTTGCAGCATTTGATATAAAGTCATTGCCTTGGGTTCCTGTGCAGGTGGAGCTTTCTGTAATGATGAGATTGGTTCAGATGTGCTGTGATCTGGGGTTGCTGCTGCTGACTGGGTAATTCTGTTCTCTGATGAGAAATGTCTGTTGCAAGTGAAGATGTGACCTTTGGCATGTGTAAACCTACACAAGTTACTTCTTTTAATCTGGCTGTCATGCAGAATGTGTCATAAACCATTGTTTTCCAAGCTGATTAGATAAATCATCATCTACCTAGGCCACCTCTGCATGGACTGATGAGGTTTGCTGCCACTAATCCCAGCTGCAGCACTGTTGATCCCCTCAGTAAAGTCAACGAGGTTTTAGCACAGTATGACTTGAAGATCTGGTCTTTTAAACTCTCCTTTCCTTTCAACAGTGACTGAGAGCCGAGGGATCCTGGAGAGCATTCAGAGATTTTCCTTGCTGCCAACTTACTTGCCTGTGACCTATCGTATCCACAATGCGGATGTGTCCTTCTTTCTGAAGGAAGCCAACCAGGATATCATGAGGAACTCCAGCTTGCAGTCCCGAGTGGAATCCTTTCTGATCTACAAGGCCAGGAGTCCACCTGTGTTAAATGCCAGCTATGGACCTTTTTCCATTGAACAAGTGGTGCCCCAGGACTTAATGTTGTCTTCAAATCCCTTTGGATCTACTAACAAGTTCTCCTTTAACTGGAAGCTTCAGGCCTACATCATGAGCACCAAGATCTACCTGAGCAAGCCCCGGGTGCAGGTGCTGTTCTACATCGTGGGCAGGGACTGGGATGAGCACAGCCCCTCGGAGCGGCTGCCCTGCCTGCGCGTGTTCGCCTTCCGCGAGACGCGCGAGGTGCGGGGCAGCTGCCGGCTCGGGGGGGACCTGGGGCTCTGCGTGGCACAGCTGGAGCTGCTGCCCAGCTGGTTCAACCCCCCCACGGTGGTTGCTGGCCGGAAGAAACAGATGGACAAGTCCGAAGGGAGCCCCGTGGAGCTGTACTACTCCATCCAAGCAGGAGATGAGAGAGGGGAATGCACCAAGGAGGATGTGAGGAAAAGTAACGGGATCCGATCGGGGCGCAATGACATCGATGAGTCGGGACCTCCCCTGCAGAGGATTGGAAGTGTTTTCCTTTACCAGACTCATGCTGCCCCTTCTTTAACTGAAATGAGGTTGGATAATAATGTTGTCATCCAGTATGCACCAAAGACTGTCAAGCAAGGGGACATTTTGACTTTCCTTGTGTCCGTTGCTAAGAACTCGACAGAAGATCAGTTCACACTGAGGTAAGGCTGGTTTATATTTCCTTGGTACCTCACAGTTTCTCTGCTCTTGGAAGCCACTTGCTCTGTATAAGTTGCCCAACATCCACTGCTGCTCTCCAGATGTTGTGTTGCCGTTGGTTGACTCAGCATTTCTCACGTTGTTCAGTCTGATGTTGTATGAATTGTCTGAGATGTGATCTCTTGGAGTGAGAAAGGCTTTTTTTGAACTTGTCCTTCGAGGAATGCTTACAAAAATTGAAAAGGTAGAGCTAGGATATATCTATGTACTAAGAGGAGATAACATCTGAAGTCTTGGGAGCTGGAGTTTGCAGTTCTCCTGTTCTCTCACTGGACTCATGTTGAGATTAATAAAGCTTAAATCTGCAGTTATTTATAGGAAATGAGCAAGAATTGGCCATATAAGTAGGATTTGCATGCTTCAGCTTCTCTCCCCAGCTTGTTGTGAGCCTGGTTCTGTATTATGGGATGTTTGAGGTTCCTAAGTGATAGACCAAAACAGTTGCTGACAATGAGAAGCTCCCTGAGGGGGTGGTGGTTGGTCCTTGAATGTTAACATCGAGTGCCACATGCATTCACCTCATCCTGCCCGAGCACTGGGGTGTTACAGGGGCAGCTCCCTGTGACCACCACCAGAAAGACCAGCAAGGGCTGGGCTGGGGCACGCAGAGCCTGCATGGAGGGCTGTCCATCTGTCTTCTTTCCAAGTTTGCCCTGTGCCTCAGCACTGCAAACCGGGGTTGTGTTGCTGACGTGTGGAAAATCCGTATGTGCAGAGATGATTCAGTTCTTTTATCCCTCAGCAATGGCTTGTGCCAGCTTGAGCTGGAGGTAAAGGTCCTACTCTGGCTTCTGGGGATAAGACTGCTTTGGCTCAGGTGTTTGTCCTAGGAATGGGGTGTTGCCAAAGCTCCCCAAACACTGCTCTAAAAGAGCAGGTGCGTTGTCGGAGGGAGCAGTGACCTCCCCTCCTCTGCAGGTACCGCACATCTGGAACTGTGTTCATAAAACAGCTGTGCTGAGCACTAGAGGTGCTTGGAGCTGCCCCCTAAGGAATCCCACCCTGCTGTGACTGGAGGTGAAACTCCTTTCTCTGGTGGTTACACATCTTGCATTTCAGGGCTAAAAATGGGGCAAGGCCATAAATGGAACATTGTTGAACTTGGGTGTCTGCCTTGGCCTGGAGTGAGGAGTGGCTCAGAGGTGGCACCACTCACTGAAGTAGTAAGAGCTTAACAGAGTAATTTTTTCCCCCTCCCCTTCCCCAGAAAGGTTTGTGGGGGATTTCTGGGGGAAATGGTTTGCCTTAAAATCAGGACATTTTTCCTTTGCAGTTGAGTGATAAATACAAACTGAGTAACCATGGCACTTAGCTGCTGACTCAAGGGCAATTATTTCTTTTTCATCTGGTGAAGGACAAACACCTCTCCTAACTGCATCAGTTTCTCATTTTCTGAGTCAATCTGAGATTTAAATTGTTTCCTGAGTGCTGATTTCAAGCCAGACAATCCAAGTTCCTCATAGCAAGTGTTCAGGGATATCTTTATTGCCTATGCTAATGACTTAGAAGGGGTCACATCAGCAGACATGGAAACTTCTACTGCACTTGAAAATAGGAGGTTTTTAATTTGAAAATGATGTTTATATTTAAACATTAAAACTAATTTTTTAAATCTAAAAGAGAATTAAGGTAAAAATGTTTATTGTTTTTATTCTGTAAATGTAGAGTCTTAGAAATCTCACTTCAAAGCATCTCTTTTTCCATGAGCTGTAATCCATTAGAAGAGGAGCTAGTTACAACCGTGATAATTATGTTACATGTAGGTTTACAAAATTTTCAAAAACCTTGCTTTGTTTAAATTAGGATGAAAACTCATCACCTGAACTTTTAAAGGAAGGCTTCTAAAATTAATTTTCTGCAACAAAAAGGAAAAGATGTGTTTGAATTGTAGCTTTTAATTTTGAGATCTAAGGGATCATAAACCAAAAAATAGGGAACGAATATCAGTTCAAAATGAAAAGTGTGGCACTCTTGTCTTAAAAACAGCACTTTGCTGTTACCTTTTAAAAACCAACTTTTGTAACAACTTGTGCTACTTGTGTTGCTTTCTTGAGTTTTGATTTCTCTTGACTCTTCTGAGAGAACCTGCCTTTCAGGCTCCGACCTGCTGCAGTGCCAGAGTTGTTACAGCATTGTTTAACTGCTCTTCCAGGGAGCCACTCCTCTCTTTGGTCTGGTTACAGCATCCCCAAGGCTTTTTTGTTGGGTTTTTTGGTCAGAACTGTGCTGTGTTCGGCCCTCAATCATGGGTTCTCCATCTATCTGCTCTCTTCTCATTCTGATCTTCTCTCTGACAGGAGAAAAGGTCTCTTCTCCCCTCCCCCAATGTAACTCTTTTATGGGAAAAATTGTATTAATTTTTATTTTGAAATGGTCCATTATTTTTCGAAGTTGTGCCTTGAGTGGCAGCTCGATTTGGAGCTGCAATCATCAAGTGAGGCCAAGGGCTGCTGGCAAAATGCTTTTACCATTGCTTTTGCTCCAGTGGACTGGAAATTATGGCTTGAACAGATGGAAAATATAGGATGTACAGGTCAAAACAGAAGAAGCAGACATGCAAAATAGCCAAAAGTAAAAAATTACTCATCACTACTGAATATCTTTTGTTTCAGAGCTATTATGCTTAGAATAAACCTTATTCCCTTTCTAACAGGAAATTGTCTTCAAGGGGAGCCTTCTAGAAACTGCTGAATGCTAAAAGATGTAGGGAAAGGTACCTTAGGTTTTTATCTTGTGCTGTTGTTCTGCACCAGGGAAGATTTAGAGGAGTGAGCGTGAAACTGATGGACTGCTTTTAATTTTGTGAAAAAGTTGGACCATAAGAGCCAAGGTCTAGGTTTTGTTTTTTAATGAGCTAGGGAAATTAAAAATATTTGTCTTGACGCTGTATGGGTGTGAGAGAGAGGAAAGGAAGGAGATCAAATATAAATGGTGGGTAAATATGGAATATTGCTGTAGGTTGAGAGCTTCAATTGGAGCATTGGGCCTTAGGCAACTGAGTGATTTCTCCTTTTCATCTTCTTTTCACTTTTCCATGTGCTGCTGGCCAGGAAAGGCTGAAGGCTCTTCCTTCCCATCAAGGGTGCTGAGAGTTTCCCAAAGTTCATAGAAAATATTCCAGTCTGTCTTGTTTTGCTTTTTGTGCTCCAATTTCATGCTGCACATATTGGAAACTGAAACTACAGTGAGAACTTTATTTGAAATGTTTTGCTGAGAAAGGAAAACATGAAGTGTAATTTCATGTCAGTCCTTCCAAATGCTTTCAGCAATTAAAGCCTTGAAGCTCTGCTGTTGCACAATTCCAATTTCTGTTTGCAGAAGTTCGTGCTGGTGATCACCTCTGTGCTGGTACAGACATTGCAGTCCATATGTGCAGGGCTGCCAGAGTTTCCCAGAGTTAGGAACAGGAGTTTTCTGAATCCTCACTGTAGGTACAGCTCTGTTTTTATGAGCTTTTTTTTTTCTTTTGTTGGGCCTAATAAACATAACCTTCCATTTTGTTTTAAAGTCAACAGGATTGATACTTTCTGCTTGCAACCTTTTAAATTTGTTTTCCTATTTCTGGAGATGAATCAGCAAAGAAATTATAGAGCTAGAATTGCCTTAAGCTACTGTGTGTCAGGCCTAGATATATTCATGAGTGGAAAAAGTAGCAGCAGCTTTTTTTTTTTTTTTACAGTTATTCAATTTATAATTATACTTAGTGAATGTGCGAGGAAATGACTGAAGGCTGTAACAGAAACTTGTATACCTCAAATATTTGGGAAAAGTAAGGGTTTTTTATAAACTCTGTGCTATTTCTGCATTTGTAAACCCGAGTTGGGGGTTGGACATCTGTAGGTACCAGTTTTGTAAATGACTGAGAGGCTTTGTGATTTCCCTCTGGTATTTTAATATCTTCTTTCTGGTGATAATTGTGGAATACAGGGACTGATGTGAAATTGTGGTAGTGAATAAGCAGTGCTTATTGATAATTGGGAAAATTTTCCCCAAAAGGCCCCTAGAGTTTATGGTACATGAACTTCTCTTATTTGCTGTTTTATCTAACAATCAATCGATAACAATCCAGCAAACATGAAAAGGGCTGCAGAAGTACATGAGGGGAGCAGAGTGGAGATCATTAGCATTCAATTTATACAGCAAGGAAATCTGAACAAGACTGGCATTTTATCAAATTGCTTGTGTGTTCTCCTGGTGCTGGGCTAAATCAAATCTTAATGCTGAACCAAATTGTATTTAAGCAGCAGAAACAATCAGAGTAAGTGGTGATCAGGAAGGGTAGCAGCCACCTCAGCTCTGTGATGAGCTGGGCTTTTCTCTTGGCCATCGATGATGTGGCTGTTTGATGGTGCCCCAGCCCTGAGTTTGTAGCTCCTCTGCCAGACTGAAAAGAACCCTATTGTACATATTTTTACTCTTCCTTCTATAGCTCTGGTTCTGTCAGTTAAACAGCCCCTTCCACATCCTGGTTTAAACAGCTTCTAAAATCTTCTCATAAATGACTTCCCTCCTCTTCTAACTGATCTCATGGCCTGCTTTGGCCAATTTAAAACATAGGAGAGAAGAGGAATTTAAATAAAACCCCTAAAAAAATCTCTAATTCTTTTGAAATATGACCTCTACATTTCAGCTTTTTCACTGCTCAGTCCTGGTGTAACAATGAGGTTGAGGTAAGCAGGAGTTAGGCACTGCAACCTACAAAGGTGAAAGTCCTGTGTCTTCATTGTTTCCTCATAATAAATGTTCTCTCCCCAAATGAGCTGGCTCAGGTGAAATCCCCCCTCTGCTGCTGCCTGGGGAGAGGCTTCTCCAGCAGGCTCCTGGGTTTCTGCTGTCTCCTACACACTGTACGAGTAGGAACTAACTTCCATTGCCTGTTTATGAGGTAGTCAAGCAAATATAATTTTCTCCATCTTATGGATGGCAAAATAGCTTTCCTGCTTTCCTAAGTGACTTGCTAATGGCCCAAAATTGTCAGTGGCAGTGTGGAGACAAGTGCTTAAGAACTATTGACTTCTAGGGCGCTCTATTACCTCCTGTTACACTTGCAGATTATATTAAGAAGAAAATAGTTCCTTCTGTTAAAATTATTCCAGTTAACATCCTCTGCCTTGAGAATCAGCTCACATTTACTGAGCTGGTGTCAGAAAACCGAGAGACAGATCCAGCAAACCATTACTCACACGAGTGGCCTTTGCAGCCGGCTGTTATTTCTGGTTTATTGCCTTGCAGCAGGACCCAGGAGCTGCAGTTGCACCCCAAGGCCTCTTGCCCTCCTCTCAAACCCATCACAGAGCCCGACTCCAGCCTGGGCAAGGCGTGGTTGGGCCACCCATGAGTTAAAGCTGTGTGAGCAGCGCATGGGTGCTCTGCTGGCACACACTGGGGGAGCTGGGGTGGCTCCCTGCCCTCGGGGTCACTGGCTGCAGGGTCACTGTCCCAGTCTTGCAGGCAGAGGCTGGACAGGTTTATTTTGCTTGTCCTGCTGCCAGGGCTCTGTTTGCCTCCATTCCTCTCCTGATTGCTTGGGAACTGCAGATGTTGCAGTAATGGGAGCTCTGACACTGAGGTTGCACTGTTTGGGATTGCACTGCTGGGTTGCTCATCTAGCACTTACAAATTGCTGTTCTGCTGCATTCTGGAGACACTGTGAAAATTAGCTAGGGAAAACTATTTTTTCAATATAACTCATTAATTTAGGGAGCTGAAGAATGTTTGCAGGAGTCAACTTAGCCTGTATTTCCCAGCTATAATCAAGTTTGATGTGATTTTGTTGGTGGTTTGTTTAGAAATGGGGAGGTTTGGAGCACTAGAAATCCCCCAGTTTATGGAATTGGTGTCTGAGTGTTATTTTCTTGCCCCAGAACTGCTTAGTTCTCAGTGGAGAACACATTAGCAGCTCCTTTGTAGTAAGAAATGAAACAATATGAAAGCGGGCTGTCAGGGCCGCTGGGTGAAGGCAAGACGGATGGTCAGGGTGATGGGCACTGACAGGGTGGGAGCTGCCGTGCTCGCAGGTGCTGCTCCTGCCATCCATCACTTTGGCCCCGATTGCGGAGATGTCAGCGGGATGTGCTCAGATCCCGGCCGGCGGAGGGAGGGCGGCGGCTGCAGGGGTGTGAGCAAGATAAGGAGGCATCAGAGCGGGGTTTGAGATAACAGCGAGGGCTCTGCTGTGCACGCCCCGCCCCGCAGCTGTCTGATCTGAGCGAGGATTGCTCATTGTTCTATCAGCACCAGGGATTACACATCCAGTACATGATGAACATGTCCATTCCAGTTCCTTGCACTTTCCTAGTTACTGCTGACAAGTTCAGGAGCTCTCTTGTTATCTATATTTTGGTGCCTGAGTATGTAGAACATTCTTGTAAAACTTTGGGTCAAAGAACTCCCTTTTTCTTTCTCTGATATTCTAGTAAAACATGAAATCTCATCCAGATAAGCATTTTTCCTGTTTCCAAAGTACTTTTAAAAATAAAGGCCGAGTACACTGAGGAATAAGACATTTAATGGGAGGGAAAATAATGTTTGATTTGAAATTATTGAAATAGTTTGACTTTTCAGTGCTGCTTTCTCATTTTTAAAGGGTAACATTTATCCAGGATGAACACACTTATATGAAATGCATCAGGCAATCTCAAAGTGCATTTTTGATCACAAAAAAATAGGAACATTAGTTTCCCACTTCTAATGGCAAATCTGAACCCTTTTAGATTTTTATGGTTATTATTTAAACAGATCTGACAGATCCTTGTAGCATCTGTGTAAAGCTGTGGTAATAATTTATCTTGTCACTTTATCAGATGCCAGTTTGCACAGCATCAGTCACTTTTCAGAACAATTGCTGGTCCCTCCTGGAGCCCGTCCTGCTGGGTATTCACAGCCCTGAGCAGTGTCCTGGAGCCTGCAGTGAGCCCTGACCCCCTGATAAGCTACCCCTCTGTCTCCTGGCTTTGCACCCCTCAGTGCTGGTCCTGTTTCCCAGCTCACTGCTCTGCAGTGTTTGCCTCCTCTCTTTTTTCAGGCTGCTGCATCCTCACCCCCTTCCCATGGCATGGAATTCCTGGCAGTGGAGGGAAGGGGAGCTGCTGCACAATCAGTGTTGGTGCTGATTGATCTCTTCACCCCCATCACAGAGAACACCAGCAGTGAATAACCGAGGGGAGATAGCTCATTGCACAAAGTAATTGATCTGTATTATAGTAGATGGACTCTGATCTAAATCTATAACAGCTTAAAATGGTGAAACTGAACCCTGGCTGCCAGTGCTGAAGTTTTGCCTTCAGGGTATCAGAACTGCCCAGCCTGGGAGATTGGGCATCATTGGCCAAACTGATGGGGCCCCTGAACACTTAGTGCAGGGTATAACCCACAGTGGGTGTCCTCAGGGGCCTCATTTCTGGAACCAGCACTGTGATACCCTTGTGTGCATATTCAGGGTAGAGTTGGTGTTCAGTGTTTGAGAGAAGGTCACACATCCAGAGCCTGTGCCCAAACCTGAGCACTGTTTTGTTTACATCAGTTATTTGTTGAGTGGCCTTAAAGGCTGTTCCATTTTCCTGCTCTGAGCAAAAGGACAATTCTGCCACATTCCAACGACAGCACCGTGGGTTTGGTGCCACGTGAGCAGTGCTGGGCACACACCTCAGCCTGTGCAAGTGGCCGTGCTTGGCTGCAGAATTGAGCTCACAAAATCTGCTGTGGCCACTTGAGTGGGTCTCTGACCTGTCCCTGTGGTTGTGCACCTGGCTGATGTCAGCAGGACAGACACCTGCTCTGAAGTAAGAGAGGGACACTTTATTTTCTTGCTTATTTTTAATTGTGGTCTGCCTGTTCCTTCCTCAGCTGTGCCTGGTGAACTCTGCTGCAATGTGCTTTGTAAAGGCTTATCAGCAAAGAGATACCTCTTCATAAACCTTTAGATCTAATGCCTGAAAGCTCTGAAGGGTTTGGGGGTTGTCATCCTTTTGAGGAATTGTGTGTTGTAGGTATTCATTACTCAGGCTAACAGATACTGAAAATGGCTTTAAACTACCTGCTGGGTTTTTCCTTGCTTGTTTGCTTTATTTATTATTTTATTTCAGGGATAGGATTTCTTGCATCTGAACTTTTAGAGTTCATCAGTGAAGACTTTTTTTCCTCTGCAGCTAGAAATGCTAATTGACTTTGATTTATTAAATAAAAATAAATTTATTCTATCTTGAGAGACCCTTTCTAAACCATGTCTGTGCTCTAGATTTAACAGAGACAGTAATTGCTTTGCCAGTCTGTAGTTTGGAGCAATCTGTAAACGCTGAAAGAAAAATATCAGTCATCAGCAGCTGAAGCCATTGTTTATGGACAAATTTGAACCCAGAAGGGGAAAGCCAATTTTGAATGTTCCCACTGAAGTTGAGAGAGATGTTTAAATAACCATCAGCCCTCCAGTGGGAGGGGGCAGGAGAGGAGCTGTGGGGGGGTGTGTTGCTGAGGGGGAAGGAGCTGCAGCCAAGAGAATAAACACCAAAGCTGCTGCACGGACCCCCATGAACCTGGGACAGTTTCAGCAGCAGCAGCAGCTGTTGTGTGAGCCTCGTTCAGTGTCCCAGCTCTCTGACTGAAACACCTCCTTGGGCAATGCTCCCTCTCCTCCAGGACCATTCCCTGGCACGGGCGCTGGAGGAGCAGAAACAGCTCCGTGTCCTGAGCCTTCAGAGCAGGGCCAGAGCCAGCTCTGCAGGGTGATGCTCTTGGGCTGGGGGAGGCACAGAGAGAAGGGCAAAGCTGGGATCTCCCCCTCCACACACACAGGGGGGCCCTGAAGGGGCTGGGCTGTAGCACTGGAGCCAGTGCGAGTTCTGGTGATTTTGATTAATTTTCAAAGCGTGCAGAAAGCTCTCAAAAGGCAGCTTTGTGACCATACAGCTGTTCAGCCCTCACTGAAACGTGATAAAGAAACCAAGTTCTAGGACTCAACACCTCTGCAGTGACTGGGAGCTTACTTTGGGATGTGCAGGGTCCTGTGCAGGTTGGCAAGTTTCAGGAATTTACTGCAGGTTTCCCAGTATCTCTTAATAAGGAAGGAATAGTGGGGATTTCCTTTATTGTATTATTCTACCTTCTTGATGCTTTTCTTAGAGGGAATATATTATTTCAGTTAAAAATTCCCTAAGTGAGATACCTGCAGAGAAAAGTTTTATGCATGGCTTTGAGATCTTTTAATAAAACAATTTGGAAGGCCTGAAAAATCTCATTATTTAGCTAGAGATGTTTAGGCTTTCTTAATCACCTAGAGTTGGTGATACTTTTCAGCTGTGAGGGGAGACAGGAAGGGCTGGGCTGTGCACTTTTTGGAAAATAGATTTTAAATCTCAGTTGGGGCAGGTTTTAAAACAGTAAGCTGTTCACCACAGGCTTGCAAATGGCTGAACTAGGGCCTGACTGAATAAATAAGTTGGCTGCAGGGAAAGAATTGAAAGAGAAAAAGGAGGAGGGAAGAAAGAAGGGCATTCCCCAAGATAAATTAACATCTGTGAAATAAGACACTTCTAAATGTATGCTAATGGCCTAAATGTTTCCATATTCAATTAAGTAATAAGTCCCAAGTTGGCAATATCATCCCAAAACATTCATTTACCAAGCCAGGGCTCCGCTGGGAGAGCAGAGGCACCATAATGAACTGGTGTGGGCAGTAAGACATGATAATGCCTACTTCAGAGGGAATTGCAGCTTTCATAATGCAATTTACAACAAGAATGTAGTTGTTAGAGGAGTTTTTTCCCTCTTCATTATGACAGTGTAATTATGACTCCAGTGGCACAGAATAATTTTGAGAGGAGTGCATTACCAAAGCTTTTGTACTGAGTGTTCTCAGGCACTTTGAATACAGGACTGAGGGCTGTTCTCTGATAAATAATAACCAAATGGAAGTTCACACAGGACAGCAGCCCACTTGTAGCTGATCTCATCCTCCTTCACTCTGTCCCACCTACAGTGGACTTCATGTACCTTTTTTTCTTGCTATGTATTGTTATTTATCAGTTTGATATAAAAATCAGCCCAGTTTGACAGTAACCCTAACAAGCTCTGACACAGTATTTACAGATGTTGATTTCCAGATGTTGATGCAGCTGTACAGAACAGCCAGTGCCACCTGAAAACCTGTTGTGTGTGTAAAGCTGTCTGTGTGACTGGTGGCTGCTTGGGAGTACTGGCCACTGTGAACAGAGTGAATTTTCTGTAGCCACTTCTGAGAACAAGTGGCTCAATCCCTGTGGAATTGCTTTCAGAACATGTAGATGCCCTGAAGGATGTTTCCAGTGGCCACTCAAAGCCACCAGTAACGTATTCATTCATTGTCTGGCTGGCTTTCACTTCAGCTCCTGAACATGAACGAGTGCATTTGAGCATGGAAACAATCCCTGATGTTCTGTGCTCCTCTGGCTGTGTTCAGGTTTTTGTTTGTGTTTTCAGGCCAGCCTGGCACTCTTGGAGTAACTGCTCTGAACAGACTCAATGTTTGCTTGTTTTCCTTCCTCCATTGTCTTGGGAGGGGCTTGTAAGGATGGCACTTGGCAGAGATTGCTCTGGCCTTGTCAGACAGAACTGGCTGGGTGTAATGTGCTTTTTCATCTCTCTGAGAGGCACCAAGAGATTGTACATTTGTTTCTTAAGACAGTATTGGCAAAATCTTTTTCAATTATGGCAAAATTCTCATTTTCAATGTGGCAGATCTGGCTTTTTCCAGAAGCTGAGCTGGGTGTGCTGGAGCCTGCAAAGACAGCTCAGGTGAAACAAAGCTCTCTGCTCTGGTGAGGCATTTTGTTCCAGCCTGAAGTAAACAGCTCCAGTGGAATGTGAGTCCCTCCGTGCACCACTGGCACTGTCACAGTCTGGAGGTGACTGACATCTCCCTGAACAGGGAGAGGATGCAGGAAGTCATTCAGATCACAGCTCGCCACTGATGGGTGTCTTCCACAAGTGGCTGCAATACCACACGAAAGTCAGGGACCAGTAACTCTGAAACCATGCCAGGGACGTCTCCTGATGGCTCTGGGTGTCACTTGAAAAAAAAAAAACCAAAACAAACTGCCTGTGTGAAGTGTAGAATTTGTTCTAGAGGTGCTGACAAAAATCTTTAGTAGTCAAAGCTGTTCCTTGGAGGACTCCATGAATATGCTGCTGAATGTGCCAGGAGGCTTTGGAAAAACTAGAAATGAGGAGTATCTGGTTATCTGATGATTTGTATTGTTTAAAAACAAGTAAATGCTAAGGCAGAAAAAAATATATCAAAAGGACTTTTGCACTTACAAGATTGATTTTATCTTTAAGTTTCATAGTCTTTTGCAAAAAATCTCTGACTGCATTTTGCAGTCAAGTGAGCTGAAGCAAGAAAGAAAAGTGAGGCTGAATTGCCCGGTGTCTGCAGGAGAGTTGATGGTTTCCCTTTGGTGGTACTGGGATCTCACAGCCCTGTTTGCTGTATTAAACACGCAGGCAGGGTTTGAAGAGAGGTCAGACAATATAGGGGAACAGAGAGGAATTTTTTCTCCTTTTGTGATTTAATAGACTCTCTTGCTCTGTTTGCCCTCTGAGGGAGCCAATACATTTAATATTCAATTTCTCTCATCTGCTAGCAGAATGCAAATGTGATGGCAGATGAATATACTTTCAAGAATACTTAACCTAATGGGCATGTAAAGCCTGGTAATTATCAGTTGTTTGTCTCCTCTTGTATAATGGTTTTGTACCACACACTGAGATCGTGGTGTGGGCCAGGGACAGATTCCAGTGCAGCTTCTCCAGCACTGGCAGTGGAAACAGAGAAATGCAGCACACTCATTGCAGTTGTTCCATTTTCAGATCCATATGAAAACCAATTGGAATACCAGGTTAATAACCAAAATGTAGCATTTACTCCACCTTTGATCCATGTGCAGCAACAGTGACAGGCTGTCCATGTTGTATGTGCCACACAGGCAGGAATGCTGAGAGAGCAGGCAGGGCTTGGTGGCTGATACAGAAAGGATACACAACCTTCAGTTTCTGACTCTCCCAAACCCCATCTTGTATGGAAAAGAAGCAAATAAGAAAAATAACTCGGGTTCATTAGTCTTGAATTTGATAACAATGAGAAAAGAAAAAAAAAATAGTGGAACAGCAAGAGACAAAGTAGAAGCTGAGCCATCATCTTGCTCCCTCACTGCCCCATGTTAAAGCCATGTGGAACAATGAACTGTAGTGGCCTGAGCTGGACTGGGCATAAATGCAGCAATTTGTTGTATTTCATAATACATGTTTTCATTAAGACCTCCCTATTGTGCCACCATTTTTTGAGATTTTGTTTCTCCTCTGTGGACTGAAGTAGGCAGAGCTCAGATGTGGACTGATAAGGCAGTTATCAATCATATGTGTTCTTCCAAAGTGAGGGTGAACAACGAACTGCTTTCCTAGGGCTGAGGGGAGAAATGGGGCTCAGGGATGCTGTGCCATCTTCCAGAAGCAGCCCCATGCAGGGGTTGCAGTGCAGGTTTGGGCCAGACTGAGTGGAGCTCACTGGGCAGAGCAGGGTGGTCCCCACCCTCCTGCTCAGCACTTTCCTGGAGCACAGGATTGAGTCTGACAGGACTGCCTGCCCAAGCTCCCAGGGACAGGGGAGGTGCTGCTGAAACTGCAGAGCTGCTGCTTTGGGGTCAGGTTTTCTCCCCTTGAAGCTCCAGCCATGAGGGGTTTATGAAAAGAGGCTGTATTTTGTTTTTGTAGACATTTCTGGGGACTGCAGCATTCTACCTGGGGCTGTGTGACAGTCTAAGAGGTGTGAAATTTCTCCCTGGCACTGGAAATACAAAAGAAAAGTCACAGCCATCACTTCAATTTGAACCTTGGCAATGAAGGACCGTCCCATGGAGCATTCCCTGGGAGGGGCACGCTGTCAGCCTGAGCAGGGAATGGCTCTGGCAGCCACTCACTGATGCTTGTGCAAGAACTGCTGCAGAGGAAGGCTGGGAGCTGTGTGGGCCTTCGTGTCAGGGTTTCTTTGCAATGCAAGAGGGATTCATTTTGTCTAAAAGGAGCTAGAAACTCTAATTGAGCCCATAAATGTAACTCCCCCACGACTCTCTTAAAAGTTAGGTGCAGTAATCATGGATTTTTCAACTGAGCAATGTAAAGTTGAAAATGAGTTTTTAAACACACTGCAAAATGTGTTTAAAAAGCTGTATTTTTAAAGTGATTAGCTCTCACTAAATCTGTGTGGCAGCATACAATCAGTAACAAGCCCAGCTCGATTAGAATCCTCTCTTATTTATGACTGACCAATATAGACTCAGCTGTCATCACTTCACTCTTACAATCTGTTTTCTAAATAAAATCACAACTTAACCATATGCTTGACAGAATTGTGTAGCAGCTTTAGTGTGTTTATTTTTCACTCTGCTGTGTACATCAGTCCACACTCAGTTTGAAAGTCTGTTCTTTACTGCTGTTGTAAACTCAGCTGGGCCATTCATAGCCCGTGGGTATTCAGGGAAGAGGCGTTTGGAGTCCCATTTGTGCAGTGATGCTGCAGAGGAGGCAGCGCTCAAAATCCTTGAGCGATGCATTGCCCTTCCTTCACAACAATTCTAGTTTAAAGGTCTGAGATTTAGAGAAAGTTGTTTGATGTACCTGTCTCTTTTTTTCTCCCTCTTATTGGCAATCAGTATTTCTTACAGGATGAAACAGGAGTGAGTAGTTCAGATGCTGGGCTTCTCTTTGGCTTGGCCAGTGTAAAAGCAGAGGCTGGGAACCACAGTCATTTATTCTGTGCAGAATGTTATCAGCTGGTTGGGGAATTAAAACCTGGCCAGCTGCCATGCAGAACTCAGCAAGTGACCACTAAATCTGTGTTGTTCCTAGGGAAAGGTTGGCTTGAAGTCAAAAAATAGACATAAATAGAGAGAGAAGACAAATGTATATATTTCAGTTCCAATAAATTGGACTTCAGTACCTGTCAGAATTGCTCTGTATTCCTTTGGAGCTGAAAACTGAAGCTATTAAGCCGAAAGAACTGATTGCCTCAAATCCTAATATAGACCGGGGGAGAGGAAAATGGTGCTGCACCCGGGTGGAAAATGACACCTCGTTGTGTGCCAGTCACCCACGCACACCTTGCAAATGGAGCCATTAGGGGAGAGAGCCGAACCCAGACAGGATCTGATGGGGGGTGGCACCTGAGTGCGTTTTTTTCTGGATTATGAGGTTGGACTTTTTTTTTTTCTTTCAAGTTCATGGGTAATGCTGTTGGAGTGTTTTCCAGCACCTCCCTGAGCTGGGAGCCAGAGCCAGTTGCTTGTTTGTGTTGGTGCATTCCCTTGGTGTTGAGGAGCTCCTGAAATTGGGTAATGGAAAAGGAACATCTCAGGGTGGAGACTGCAGAGTTGGGAGTGGGATTTGCATGGGGGCTTTCTGGTGTTGAGTGTTACCTGTGAAGGGCTGAAGAGCCACGAGCTGATGGCTCTGCTTGGCAGAGGCAGGAGTTGTAGGCAGTGAGGAGCTGGATTCACGGGGGTTTCTTTTCAATATGTCAGTACATCTTTTGAAAATGAGAAGTATTCTCAAATATTTCAAAAATAATTTAGAAAAAACGTATGAATGTGTACCCTACTGTTTGACAGAGACAACTTGGAAAATGTTATCAACAATAGCACTCTTCTTCAGAATTACAGTCTGCAATATAAACCTCAACAACAAATCCAAGTTGATCAAATACATCCCAGTAACACAAATAAACACCATACCAGATACCCCTGGAATTCCAAAAGCCTTCTACTGACATGTCAGCACTAAATTAGTCCCGTAGATGCTGTTTGTATTCTGGTATTAATACACGGTCTCTTTGAAGCAGAACTCAAGTCTAGAGTTCTTCTACTTAGTGATAGGGAATTTAAAAACAATTTTATAAAGGGAAAGGCGAATTTGGTGAAGTGACAATAATTTCAGAACAGTAAAATGCTTATCCACAGCAGAGACAGTGCCATCTCCCCTCTGTTCCTTTGTGTACACTGAGAACGCCCTTCCTTTTATTTTACATAAATTATGCACTACCTTGCACTGTCAGGAGTTGTACTTACCTTTACTAAGCACTAATTAGTAACTGCATGGCAAGCTCCTGTTTTTAATGATCTGGTAACGATGCAGGAGGGATTGGACAACAGTGTTAGAACAGCTCGTTTTCTGTGCTGTGCCAGCTGGAGACGGCCCAGGGAATGTTTCAGTGGATGTAAAAGCCCTCAAGAACATCCTGGGGCTCAGGAGATACAGACCTGCCTGGGCAAAGGGAACCGCAGCAGCGACAGGGAGAGACCCGAGTGTGGTAGGTGAGCTCAGGTGAAGCAAATCACAGAGCAGAATTTTTATTTACTTGAGCCAATTTTGGAGAGCTTTATTCCCTTAAGAAAGCTAACAGCTGTGGTGCCTCTCAGGGTTTAAAAACAAAGGGTGTCTTCTGTTTCTGTGGGAAATTTATAAAAATCAACCATACACATCTGTGTATGTATTAAATTGTTCAGAAGTTTTACAAAAATGAAGTATGTTCTGGAAGTAATATGGCTTATTTTGAGATCTCTTATGGATGCTGAAAGTGTTCCCAACCTTGAATACATCATTTCAGGTATTTTTAACTACCTGTCTAGGAATCCTGAAATGAGAAATAGACATAATAAATAATTTATCGTGCAGACCAGGAGCAAATATGTATATTACACCCTTTGATTTCCAAACATATCTTGCTGAACAAAGCCACGTTTAAAACAGCTTTGCAATGTTCCCCAGTGTCTCAAAATCAACTCCTGTGTGCTGAACCTGAGCTGTCCTGAGTGCCCAGTGAAATGCAGGGGCAGCTCCCAGCAATAGCAGCTTTGCAATTCGGGGCTCTGGAGTAAAAGCCTTTTTCTGTTCTTCCAGTCCCAGAGCTGATTTGGGGAGGTGCTTTCACATCAGCTCACAGACCTTTGAAGAAGCTCCCATTTGTGCCAACGGCAACAGCCAAAATCTCTGATAGGAATTCTAAATAAGCCAGAAAGAAATTAATGGTCCGAGAAGTTCCTTGCTTCTAAATAAGTAGAATGTTTTTATTGGGTGAACGCTAAAAGGAAAAGACCAGGAAGGAGAGACAAATGATGAGCAAGGACTGGAGATGGTGTGGGAGCTCCTCATGGATAAAAATGAGAATGAGGCTTGCAAATTTCTGGGCAGGGAAGAACATGCAAAAGTGGGAGTTTGCCATGTTTAGAGAGATGGGATTTGGATACTCCCTGAAAAACTACGAAGGAATGCATTACAGAACTTGAGGATTGGTATAAAACTGAATGAACTTCATGGGATTGCAGCTAATCCCTGGTTTCTGAGTGCCAGGACAAGAGACCTGCAGGTAACTCCTCTCCATTTCTGTGCGTGGCCTCACCCAGACCTTTTTGGCATTGCTTTTCTAGGATGGTACAGATAATTTCTCCTTTCTGTTAATATTTCTTTCAAAGCAGCAGCACAGAAGTGCCCTTTTCCTTAGAGCCTTGCTGGCACCCTGTTTTATGTCCCCAGAAGTGTCACTTGCTTGGCAGTGGGATATGGCAAAGTGCTCCCAGTTTCTGTCCCAGAAGCGGGTGAGGGTGTTGTTACAGGGACGTGCCATGCTGAGGACAGCAGAGCTCATTTTCTCTCCTTCTGCTCCAGTCTGAGAAGTTCTCTGCTATGATGCCATCAAAAAGACCAACAGTGCAAGGAGAGCAGGGTGAGGGTTCCAGGGCAGAGCCAGGGTATGTGAGTGCAGGAGTTCCAGCAGCTCTCAAATACCCTCTGCAGGCTGATGAGTCCTCTCTGTGACTGTTGGCTTGAAGAAAACTCATCTGTGACCTTTGGAGGTGCAAGGTTCTGATGGGACTTGCAGCGTCTTTGCTTTAAAAGTGACTTCACAGAACATGAAACTCTTAAGAAGAACAGTGACAGTATCTTGTTGGAATTAATTCTGAGCTTATACCCAATTTCATTCAAATCAGACAGTGCAGATGAGAGCTGACAATTTGCATAGACACAGTAATTTGGAGAGGGTGTGCAGAAGAGCTTTTAAAAACCCACATGGAGTTTGTGTCCTCAGTCTCTGAGCATGGGTAAAATCTAGGAAATTCTGAATTCTTAGTCCTTTTTTTCCCCTTTGACTCTCTTGTTTGCTCAAGTCCAATTATTAAGAACCAAAATATCCTATTATATCAGGGGCTAAATAGGCATGCTTTGCAGCTGTGTGGGGAAATAAATGAACATTTGAAAATGCAACTCCCATATTGCTGTATTATCATTAGTTTGAGTATGTGCTGCAAATAACATTTTGAATACTGGGTTTCCTTTTGACTTTGAAAGAGACATATGAATTATTGAAATAATGAGCTAAAGTCTTATTTCAAATTGCATTCTGTTTCTTTAAATGATGTTTTGCTATAAATTTCTGTTTTCTCTGATGTTGCATTTATCCATCTTCATTTTTCAGCAGGTAATAGTCTTTTCTTGCATCACCACTATTAGGAGCAGTTAGCTCCAGTTTTAATTAATTCCCTGTTCTGAGCAGAGCACATCTCAAGGCAGTGCCATGGCACTGATCAGTCAGTGCATAACCAAATATGATAATGTCTCTGATAAGGAGTATCACACCCAGTGACCCAGTTTCCAGATTTCAGTCTGACTTTGCTCTGCTTCAAGGACAAACTTAATGAACGTTTGCCATCAGGTAATTCATTGCAGCTGCAGCTACCAGAGCCTCTGCCTAGCTGCTGATACAGGTAGGATTTCCAACAGCCCTGCTGGTGTTTGACTCTCCAGTGCTGTCCCTGGCTTCTCTCCCCCTCAGAGTGGTTTTCTCAGCCCAGTGGAATGAGAGTTAATTAGTGAGTCCCTGTGCTGGTGCAGAACATCTGTATGTATAGTGATAGCTCTGTCAGAAACTCAGCTTCCTAGAGGGAAGGTCTTCAAATTGGCCTTCAGGGGGGCCTGTCAGATTTGTTTTTTTTATTTTTCTTTTTCAGTGTGTACCATTTTAGTAAATCTCCTCTAGCAGTCACCTCCCAGACTGCCAGGCGGATATTTTTGGAAGAGGAAAAATTTCTTTGTGTAGCAGAAAACCTTGGGGCTGATTTATTGCCCCTTGTACCTCCAGCCCTGCTGCTGCTGCAGATACCCCTGATGGCTCTGTCCCGTGCAGGGGCTGGTGCTGTGTGCCAGGTCTGGCACAGGTGGCCCAGTGTGCCCAGGGCAGCTGCTGTTCCAGCCAGCACCAACCTCTGCTCTCACACCAGAGCAAGGAGCGTCCAAAACAAAGAGTGTGGGGTGTCAGGAAAAGCCTCTCCAGAGGAAGCTGCTCCCACACTGCCCATCCCCATGGGCTGCACAAAGAGGAGGATGAGACTTCAGGGACAGGTGGATTTAAGCTCTTTTTTTCCCAAACTAGCCCCGTTATAACAAGTAGCTCTCAAGGATGTTTTCAATATTAGCAAATAGGGATTCCTAAAACACATTAGGAGGTTTTTGTCACCAAGATATGGCTGAATTACAAGCTTTGCCCTGGAATTTATACAATCTTAATGAACTGTAATCCTTGTAATACGACAGGTTTGTGACTGGGATTACTAAAATATTTATCCCTGCCATCTTTCCTTTTTAATGTATTTATTTTCTATCTCTTAAGTGAAAGCAATACATTGACAGAAGACTAGAGATACTTCATCAGTCTCTTATCAGCAGCCAACACTAAAGCCAACGAGAAAGGTTGGGGGTTTCAAATAACATTTATTACACTGTGATTTCTGTATTTCCTGACAAAGTTCCAAGAGAAGGTTCATAGCTACACAGAGGAGACTGATGCTTGCTTTTTTCAATTTATGGCAGCCTGTGCTGAAACCTCTTTATTCCCCCAGCCCCACACTGACCTTCTACAACTCTGCATTGTCACCTTGGGGTCCCCACTCTGAGGGCCCTTCCCACCCACCCCAGTGCTGATAACGAACAGATTTAAACACAACAAGGAGCTGTCGGTCCCCCCCAGCCCCTTGGCAGGGCTGGATGTTTTTGTGGCTGGTTGGTGCTCTTTGCTTGGAGCCCGTGTGCCCAGGGCTGGCCATGCCAGGGCCCTTGTCCGTTGGGGTCTGTGCAGTGCCTCGAGCTGGGGCCGCTGCTCAAAGCCCGAGTGATGCCCACAGAGCCACCTCGGGGTGGGCTTGGAACGGGGCTTCAAAGGGAGCTTCCGTGAGAAGAACCTGCATGCAAAACGCTCCAAAGGGCTAATGCCACTGGGAACTGTGGGCTGAATTCTTCATTGCCAAGTTTGTTGATTCATCCTTCACCTCTCTGCAATTTGGGGATAAAACAGTGATTTTCAGAGTGATAGCACTGTGCACACATTTTGTGCAGGAGAAATTCCAGCTACAGCTGGGAAAACATTCTTTATGAAGCAGATGTCTGCCTTTTCTCTGTCTTAAACTCATTAAAAACCCCAAACCCACTCTAACAGTCTAAAAGATGCGAGTGCTGTTGGTAGCCACCCCAGCGCAGTGTTAGCTTCTGTCTGTTGGATCAGAAAGCCCAACTAGGTTTTACAGGTTTTTCAGTATTGTGAGTTTTAACCCACTTACCAAAATACCAGCAGGGATTGTGTTCTGCCAGCCTGACTTGCCTGTGGTGTGGCACTGGGTCACAGAGGTGGGCTGGGCTTCTGCAGGGACTGGTGAGAACAGAACTGACTGAATGTCTCAAAGCTGTTGCTATGAGGACAAATCTTCAGCCAGACCATGGCTCAGAAGGGGGGATGCAGATGTTCACAGAGGCCTCTGCTGCTACTGGCTTTTTATTTGGGAAAATGGGTTTTAATGGGTCATACTCAGTCACATCGAGGGTTTGCTGGGGGATTTTTCTCTCTTAAGCATTCCCAGTACCGCTGGAATGCAAACATTAGTGCTCAGTGTTCGAGCACACCTCCAGAGTGAGTCTCTTATCTGCCCTCACCTGCTGTGCTCCAGCTCATGGTACAGAGCAGTTGGGAAGTGCACGAGTGGGATTCCTCCCCAGCTGGGCTGAACCAGAAGCTGTGGTCCCCAAATGCACTCCCCGAGTTACAGCAGCAGAGCCAGGCACAGTGCAGGGGCCAGCCTTGCCTCAGAGCACAGCCCAGAGGACACTGCTGGGTGTGGCTGAAATGCAGGATCCTTTTGGAAGGCAGGTTTTGGCCCTGAGTCAGTTAAACCTGTAAAACCCCTGTGGAAGGGCTGCACTTACTGAGTGCACATCCACTTGGCAGGAGCACAGGAGTGAATTGATCAGAGGCAGCTCTGAGCCAGCAGGTGCTGGGATTTTCTAGGTGTGAGTGATGCCTTAATCCCTGGGCAGACTTAAATTCCTCCTTCCATAACCATACAGGTTTCCCAAGCTGAATGTGCCATGCTGAGCTGTAAAATCCTGACTGTCTAACGGGAGCCCGGGGATTCCTGAAGCTGTGGCTCACCTTTCTTGGGGTTTAAAGTATGAGGGGAAAGTCAATGTTTGATAAACTTATGATTGAAGTTATTTTCCTGGGCTCCTTTTCTGCAGTTTTTCTCTCTTTGTCCTGTTTTCTTCAGCCTCGTGTTTCATCACTCTCAGCACTTCATCATCCACACACTGTGTTGATGTTTCAGTTACTGCTAAAACAGCTTTTATTCTGCAGTGGATTTGTCCTACCAGCTAGCAGCCGACACAACCTTTTTCCTTTCAAAAACAACTGGCTGGTGGTCACTTCTTCCTAGACAATTTTAAAAAGTAGCAAATGATTTAGAATGTTAATGTTTTGGCTGATTGCTACTGGGCTTGTGCTGTAGAAGTGAAAAATGTCAGTCCTTGCCACAAGTAACATTCCCACATGTCTGCTCATTAAAACTTTTTAAACCCTCCGTTTTCAACAGAGCAAATTGGTGCCTAAAATTCTGATGCATTAGACCTGGTGTCCAAGGCTACAAGGTTTTAATACAAAAGAGAAGAAAAATTCATGTGGAATTCTTGTTCAGTTTGTGTTTTAAGTAAGTTCCCATATTCTGTTTCGTGATATTTAACTTTGACCACTGATGAAGGACAGTGGGGGGTTCTCACCCATTTGAATCCCCCAGAAGGGTTGTTAGAACAATTGTGTGCTGTGACAAGAAGTCTCTCACTCCTCCTCATCTTTCTTACATTGAAATGCACAAGTAGAATAAAGCAGTCCAAGGATATGCATGAAGTTTGAGGCTGAGAGGAGACATAATTTTTATTTTTTCAGGATTTATAGGTGGAGAGGATTACCAGCTGCCTTTGTGTTCCTGCAGAGTAGCTCTGTCTTGGAGAGTAATCAACAAGGAGGTTTTTATGTTATTCTAAGTGATCCCTTCTGCTTGCTTGGAGCAGCCAAGCCTTTTTCTATGGCTTTCTCTTCCAAGATATAACCATAACTGTGCTCTGACATGCACTGGATTTAACTGCTGCAGCTGGATCCTGACAACACCATGGGTACCCTGCATTAAGGGCACAGAATAATTCCAGCAGTGTCACTTTTGTATTAATTGAACTCCCTTGTGCATCAGTGGCTTCACTGAGCTGTTAGGCTTTGCCTGCAGCAGAATCCTCGCTGCTCTTTAGCAAATGTTTCTTTGGTAGCCACTCGTGCAGATGACAGAAAGGTGGTTAAATATCCACAGAGGTATAGGGGTCAGCCTGGATTTTGTGTATAGAACAAAAACTCCTATTTGAATTGCTCAGTGAACATCTATTTTATGCCAACAGCAACTCTTTGGAGCAATGCAGGCTTTTTCTCCAATAAAGAATCTGCACCCTTCATTTATACACATCCTTTCCATTGTCTTTACTGTAGACCTGATCTGCAAACCTTAAGCCATGTCCTCAGGAATCAGTGGAATGGCTCCCAGGAGGGAGGAAGCCTCTTTGCACAAATGGCTTTGCAGGCGCAGGGTTTTTGCAGCAAAGACTGCTGTGTGCTGGATTTCTGTCTCTCAGATGCTGTTCTGTCAACATCTGACATACATGTCCTTGAATGAAGGGCAGGCACAGCACACATGGATCCATGGGTCTTTACAGTTTTTGGCCAAGCAAATGTAATGGTCCAATTTCTGTTGATGGCTCCTGTGTCACCTCCTAGAGGGAGCTGCTCACAGCAATGGATGAGAGAATTCCTGTGAAAGAGAACTAAGTATTCACAATTTCTGTGATGTCCAGAAAATGATTTTATGTGCAGCTGTGAGAAGTTGCTAGGGAACAGAGCTAACTCATTTTTGCTGATGGCTCTTCGTTAGTGCTGTGGAGCAATGTTCCTTCCGCTCTCAGCGCTGCCGCCGCCTCATTCTGCAGTAGGATGTGACTTGGAAATATCTCAGAACTGCCCTGCTGCTGGAGTTTGAATAAACATCTTAGTCAGGAACACTTTTCAGGTCACCTCCCAGCACCCACCCCTTCCCCAGGAGTGCTGGGAGTTTGCAGGTTTGGAGGTCTGGGAGGGCAGCTGCAGTGTGGAGCCCTGGGGCTGCAGGGGCTGAGCCTGCCCTGGGAGGAGCATCGGGCTCACAGAGCTTTTGTTGGGTTCAGTCCCTCCAGGAGAGCACAGGAACATTTTTGGAGGTTCTTGATGTTATTTGTGGTTGCTGATACATTTTAGCCTCAGCCTGGAAGCATTTGCTTAAAGATGCATGTGCCTTGTCCCTGAGCATCAGGCAGCTGGGGGAGTTTGGGTGGTGGCTGCTTGATGAGTCAAAATTCCTGTAGTTTTGATTGCTAACAGCATCCTTCCATTCAAATCTTGTAAAAAGGTCATTGGCCAGGTCATGGCTCTGAAGGAGAATCTGCATCCCTCAAAGATTCTCTTACTGTGTGACTTCCAAGCAAGAGGCCCTGTACCAGGCACTGCTTTGGAGATGAAGCCAAAGGATTGGTTTTACCAACCCCAGTTCTTCTTGGTCTGTATAGAGAATAGAAAGGTCTGTTTGTGTCGGAAGGCTTGTGTTGTGCAACTGTTTGTGTTGGAAGACTCGTGCTGCACATTTCAATTCTTCTTCTTTGGTCTGTGCTCAATGTTCTCAGCCAGTTTAAGTGAATCAGAACTCCCCCACTTGTTGCTTTTCCACTCAGCAGAAATGAATAGATGTCCACATAAACACAGAAAAGAGTCCCTGCAGCTCTTTGAAAATGTTTTGTTATTGTCTTCTCTTTGGGACTCCATCTGCAGTAGGGGACTGGGTGATCCAGCACTGCACTCATCTCGGGGGGCTGCAGGGCTCTCTGGGGCTGTCCAGCACCAGCTTCACTCCCATGCTGGCTGTGCTGTGGTAGCTGTTTCATAATATGTTTTTCACCTGTGAAATGGGGCAGATGGCACTTTGTTTTCACTGCACAGAGTGCCCAGCACTGTGCTTTGTTTTTCTTGTCTTTTCTTAAATCTAAGTCTAATTTTAAAAAATTGCTGGTTGCACAAGCTGTGCTGCCAGCAGCTTTGCTGCTGTTTGGCCAGGAATGAAAGGGATGTGCTGCATTGTTTGCTTTCTTACAAGCACTTTAGAAAGATTTCAGACCCTACATAATATTTTTTGCATTTATTTTGGGAACAGTAGTTTGAAGCAGTCCATGGGGCTCCCAACCACTTTAAATCAGCAGGCAGCACTATTTATCTTTGCCTTTCATTTTTGTAAGCAAACACCTTCCCACACACCCCTGAATACAGAAATGCTTTGTCCTGCTCAGGCTGGTTGCTCGTTGGTTCCCAGTGCTCTGTCCTGCTGGGGAGGGGATCTCCTCCTCCTCCTCCTCACTGCCTCGAGCATCCTGAGCAGCCCAGAGATGGAGGGGGCACAGGGCAGCCACGAGGTTTGTGAAAAACCTGTTTGTGGCCTTTCTGTTCCTGACCTTTCTGTCACGTTGGGAGTCCCAAGATGACTCCTGAGGGTCCCTGGGGGGCACAGTGTGCTATTCTTAGCTTGAACATCTCTGGAGGTCTGCTTGCTGAGCTCCATCTAGTTCAGGGTCTCTCTGAAAAAAATACCTAATTCTGCTTCCCACTGAGGATGTGGCCCTGATGCCTTGTTTGGTGAGTAAAAGAGGTCAGAGCTGCCGACTCTGTACTTGTTTTGGCTTTAAATCGATTTGTATGCATTCTTTCCTTTTGGCTCTCCAGAGACTTGTGTGTTTTACATCTTGCAAAACATGTTTTTAACAAGGACTTTGTGTTTGAAGGGCGCAGGAATAAAATCTGGATGTGTGTCATGTGTGCATGTATGCAGATATCTGCACCTGTGTGCGTGCACACAAACTTCAAGCACAACAGGCACTTTTGGCAGCCCGTGAGATACATATTACAGAAAAATCCATTTGATTTAACTCCCGGTATGCACAATTCAACTTCTGAAGCCTAAATAGGTCTTGTGCCCTTTCACTAATTAAATTTTGTTATAAATCCACCTGGGCTATGTTTTTGTAATATCTCCATTTGAATGAGGGTGGCTTAGTGTCTATGTGGAATGGGTTTTCCTCCTGAAATGTTAATTAGATGGAGAATGTGTTATGCTTTGGAAAAGCTGCATTGCAAACCCATAGATAAACAGATTGATTTAATTTTAATCTGCTTTCATGGTGATGCATAATGATAACTGGTTTCTGTCTCACAGGGCCGAAAACCACAGACCTTAATAAGAGTTTGTGGGTATATCATACAGCTTTAAATAGCTTCTGTTGTGCTAGACTGCTCTCCATAAATTATTCTAACTCCATCAGTATCTCAGGGACTCCCGATTCTCTTCTGCTGTGGATTTTCAATCAGTGGAACTATTAGTGTAATCTGAAGAAACTTCGAGGCATCTTCTCTGAAAACAACTGACAACACTGGTTTGTACATCAAGTATTCAACGGGGAGAACAGAACAAAAACAGCCTTGCAGAAACCAGCTCTGCACGTTAAATCACAGCATCCAAATCCTGCCTTTTATAAGCTGTGCCAAAGTTAATTATGGAATTAAACCCAGACATTCAGATGGTTGGTAGGAAGTGCCTTACTACATGATCTATTTTTTGTGATCTACCTCTCCTGTTGAACTGAGGAAGGTGCAATTCATTTCAGCCAGTTCTTGAACAGTTGGTTTAAACGGGCTCCTCTCAAATACAATTTCTTCCATTGAAAGAGTTTCAATGGTAAAGGCTTGTTCCTGATGGGGAAATAATTTTTGGGTTTAATGGTCTAAATTTCTTCAGGGGTTCATGATAGGTGCAGATCCAGAAAGCCTTTGTGTGCTTGGTTTTCATCTGCTCACAGCAAATATGCCTCAAGTCTAACAAAAACGGGCTGAGTTGTGCCTGTTTTCTCAATGACAGACACATTTTATTTCTGAGTGATGTTCAAAGAGCCTCTTCCAGGCTCAAATTCTGTCCTATATTAGCTTCAGCCATAAAAAGCAATGAAACTGCAGAGGGAGGCAGAAGAAGAGTATGGCCTTAAAGTGTATAAATTTAGCATTACCCTAATGCTGTACATAAAATTGGAAATGGAAATGCTGGAAACCCCAATTCCAGCCAGCCCTCCCTGTGCTGTGGAATGGTTAATTTGGTCTAATCTGCTGAGGGCTTCTCAAATGGGTATGGATTTTGACCCAAGGATGGTTTTTCAGGGAAAATGGAAAGACAAAGGACTGGCTGTGCATTTGATTACCTCTGGGTTTTGTTTCCACTGGGAACCTTGGCTTTGTACTTCATCCTCTGACTGTTAAGTCTGGTGAGCTCTCTAACATTCTTCATTCCCATTCCAGTGCTCTTCACAAGCTTACCAGCTTTCCTGGCTTTCATAAATCTGTTATCTTCAGTTTTGGTACTCCAAAATTTAAAAGCAATTCTGAAGTAAAGCCAGAAAATTTGTTGCTGTTTTCCATTGTTTTCTAGTATTTTCATTTATTTGAATATGATTCTTTGAGCACAGAGGCCTCAGGGAGGGGAGGAGGTTGTGTGCAGGAGGTGAAACACCAGGATGTGAATGTCAGACCGAAGTGTTCTGGTATCAAAACGGCCTCATTTAAGCAGCACAGAGCTCCAGAATGACCTCAGATCCTGCAGAGGGTGTCTGCATTTAATGTACTCCCAGCATTAACAGGGATCATTCTGCACTCACTTGCCAGCAAGAGACAGCTCCCAGGGAATTCTGTGAATACATCTACAGTTTAGTCATGCCACAATTGCTGTCTTGGTTTTAGATCCCATGGTAGCATCTGGCCCCACACTACCTGATTTTCAAGCATGACATTTAATTCTGGTCTTCAGGAAGACCCTGAGGAGGTCTGTCAGCTCCTGCTTGGTGTGTGCAGGGTGGCTGGTGTTGCCCTTCAGCCCCTCCAGGCTCAGGGAGTACACACGAGATGTTTCCAGCTCCAAGAGCAGCAATTTGTGATTGGATCAAGAGGGGAGGTCACTGGGAAGAGCCTGTATGAGGAGCANGTGCCGCGGGCGCTCGCTGTGTGTGATGTCGCGCTGTGCCCGCTCGGAGCACACGCTCTGTGGCACTGTGCCGTGGCACTTCGCAGCACGCGTGTGTAGCGCTGTGATTTTTCACCAGGCAGCTGTTCCACTTTATCCAACACTTAAGTAACAATTTCACAGCCATTACCAGCCCGCGGTAATGACATGGGCTGAAAGCTAAGCGCTAACTGGTTGTAAACTGCAGAGACTGGGAGATGCTAAAGCAGACACTTTGATAAATGAGAGAGGACAGTGCCTGCATTTTAATTGGAGTTGCAGCCTCTTCCATCACCAGAGTAAACATAGTGTTTAGTGGGTCATGGGATGGAATCGGGAATCACTATCTTTATGCACTTAGGTAATGTATTTCCTTGATTTCAGTTGTGATGTATCGATTCTGGGAGTTCCTTCTGTGGTTTTTTTTTGCTTCTCCCTTCCCTTGATTTGTACCCTGTCAGCATTGACGAGTTTTCAGGGACTGTGGACTCCCAAGGGCTTTGTTTGCCATGATTGATTTGGTGCAAGGGGTGAGTCGCTCGGGAGCCTCGGTAACTGATGTGCTGCGCTGCGAGCAGTGATCCAGAGGTAAATAACAGCCAGGAAGGTGTTTAGCTGGATAGGCTCCTTGTTGGAAAAGAAACAACAACCTCAAACCAGCCACGACTGAAATGTTTACAGCCTTTCTTTCCTCCTCGCTACAAAACAGACTGGCCCAAAGGGACGTGATGGGCACAAAACACTCCAAGAGCTCCACTTGCCACAGCCCAGCCTTGGGTTTGGAGCAAACATACAACCTGTTGTACTTGGACTGTTAACTGAGAGCAAATACATGGAGAAGCTTTGCCATGCAGGTTTTTGGTGTATTGCAGTTGAGAACTCTTGGGCTGGGCTGTGGCTGTGCCAAGGCTGCCTCGGGAGCCCTGGGGAGCGGCTGAGGGGCCAAAGGCAGCGTGCCCTGGGACAGCCAGGCCATTCCACACAGCAGATCTGCAAAGAGGTCACTGAGCTCTGCTGATTTCAGTTTTATCTGGTGACAGAAACCACACCTTCAGTTGTTATTAACCCTGCTTCATCCAGGTCACTCTTTGCCGAGTGCTGCTGCCATTATGAATGGGGTGAATAAAATTCTGCAAATGCCCAGCAGTGGAAAACACAGCATTAAGACTTACTGAAAGAAAAAAAATAAATTTCTGGGATGGAGGAATTGAAGCTTCTGTGCTAATTATAGAAGCATATTAATCTGATTCCTCAAAAGGGGTTCCTAACCTCTAATTCAGTAGAAAACAGCAAACTTGTGTTACTGTTTTCAGTAGAATCAGGGGAGTGGATCTTTTCACAGACAACTAAATGAGACCTTATCTCTTCTAAGAAATCCTGATCCATGGACTGCATTTACCCCAGGGATCTGCATTTATTTTGAAGCATTAGAAATCAGTACAGGATGGCAGTTTGTCACTGGACAAAGTGAATGTCAAGGATAAACTCAGCTTGTCCTGCTGGTTTTGTGTCCATTTTCCTGCCTTACCTCCTCAGCCTGGCATGTAAAGGAATACAGACAGAAAACATGAGGATGGTATCAGCTATGTGTCTGTGCTCAAACACTTATTTTACTGTGGTTTTTAGAGATTTTAACATACGAGTGAGAACTTCCTTCAGTTTTCAGTGTGTGTCTGTTTGCTGAGCAGTGCTGACACCCTGTGCAGCTTTTCAGTTGCAGTACAGCCATTGCAGGGGTGCTGCCTGAGCAAGGTAGACCCCACTGTGCTCTAAGGCTGATTTTCCTTGATTCCAAGCCAGTTTTGTTAATAAAATGTATTAAATCAAATCTGCTGTGTAGTCAACACAATCCATTGTTACAAAGCTGAGGGGCCAAGCTGGCAGCAGGAGCTTCAGGCTGTGGGAAATGAAAGCAGCCCCTTGCTCACAGCTGGGGGGGCTGGAGATCAGCTCAGTTCCATCCAGACTGGGGCTTTTCAGTCCACCAGCTCAGCTCAGACACCCAAATCCCACAGTGACACCTTCACTGCAGCAGCTGTGTTAGAGCTCCAGGGGTGGGGATGAGGTTCTTAATCACAGCCAGATTAATGCACAAGAGCTGAGCCACCCAAATCTCCCTGGGGAGAGGGGATGATTTTTCTGTCACTGGCCTCAGCTGATGCCCAGCAGTTTTCCTTCCTTGGGGTGGAGCAGGAAGGCAGGACCAGGTGCCAGTCACTGGAACAGCTAAAGACACGTGCTGAGAAATGTTTCCTCCACATTGTGTGGCCTTTTCCTACCTCCCTCTCTGAGACATCAGGAATGTTGTTCAAGTCCACTCTCCTTTGACCACTGATCTCTTGTCCCGAGGGGTGTCTGCTCCAGCAGCAGTAACTGCACCTGCTTAAAATTCATCTTGTGAAATTAGCATAAATTGCACAAAAATTGGCAGCCTTTGTGTATTTATTCTTCCAGGCGTGCCAAGGAAATTGCAGCCACTGCTATTGAGTTAGTGGTGAAAGAAATGAGATATAATCCTTTTTGTTCAAGACAGTTGAAAGAATCCTTTGGCTTTCATTCTGAAAACATCTGTGTGGATCTCATCCTTCAAAGATTTCCTGAGCGATTTCGTGCGGGGGCAGAGCTGACGGTGCTGGTTTCACTGCTGGTTGCATCTCTGCGTGGCAGCAGCTGTTTAGACAAAAAGCTCACGTACTTTTTTGGGGGTTCTGCCCGGAATTGAGAACTTGCCATGGCACTGAATGGATTTTGTGTATGATAGATTTTAAGCAAATATAATTAAACTGTCGTTTCCTGACACTTCAAAGACAAGGCTTGACCACGATGGATTTCTTGTAAACATGTTCAGGAACCAGAAGTTAACACCAGGGACTCCTAATTCAGTAATTTGGCCAACAGTAATCCTACATTTATACCTGTGGGGTCACTCCATAGTGCCCTGAGGGACATGTTCAGTTAGAGAGAGACAATTAGAGAAGGCAACACCTGGTAAGAGGAATTGAAACAGGTATTTGAAAGTGTCTCTCTCTCACCATATTAAAGTCCCTCTTCTCCACTTCTGGTTAGTAACTTCTAGTTTTTATTCTGGTTATTCTTTTAACATGCAAACCCAGAAGTACCATGCTGGCACATGAGAACTAGAAAGTACCTCTCGGTAGGAGCCAGTCCAGTTTGCCATATGGCTCTTCCTGTTGTTTAACCTCACACATGGAAACAGAGCTCCAGAGAAATCAGTTGCTTTAGGAAAAATAAGAACTTTTAAAAATAAGTATTTTTAAGTTCAGAGCCGACAGGACAATTAAACCCAACGGTATTGAAATGAAATGTTGTGCACTGAGAAAGATGATGAAAATTGGAACAAAGATAAGAAATATCATCTTTGAGTAACCCAAAGATGGGGGAGAAAAAGAGGAGATTTTTCTTGTAATTAGGCCTAATAGTGGCTTCTCACTCCAGGTAAAAGCCCCCGCACCAACCTGACTTCTTCCTCAACAAAAATGGTACTT
The DNA here is from genome assembly GCA_020086605.1 of Lanius collurio. Lineage (NCBI taxonomy): Eukaryota > Metazoa > Chordata > Aves > Passeriformes > Laniidae > Lanius > Lanius collurio. Next base: position 10,350,225 of record JACBWW010000031.1, on the reverse strand, counting down.
TCTGCTCCAATACAATAACTTGTAGCCAGGAGAGCTCCTTAATGTGCCCAGTGGTGCCCTCAGCGTGGGTAATGGAAGAGCAGCAGTGAGGAGCCTGCTCCAGAACACACCTACCCTGCAATTAACCATGGCTAAAGCTGTAATTACCATTAGTTCAATAAGATTTCTATCTTGATAGTATTTCTTCAAAATATGGAAGTCTTAATTAATTCTCTCATCTCCTTTCCTTGTCCTTCTGCTGAGCTCTTAATGAGCGGTGGCATTTTCTGTGGGGCATAATGAGAACCTGATGAAGAAATAAGGACTAGATTGAGCTGACATTTCCTATCTAATTGGTGAAATATCTTCTTGTTCTCCCAGGGCGAAGGTGAAGAAAGGTGTGAACGTTTTCAGCATAAGAGCCAGCAGCCCCTACTTGTGGGACATCAGAGAGAGTGTGGATTATACTGGGAAATCTGCCCCAGCTGTTGTTGTCTGCCAGAGGAAATCTGCTGCCTCTGAGAACAGGTAGGTCACACCCAGCAGCCTTGCTTTTAATCACTGATGGCTCTTGGGCCTTTTCAAATGTTTTGCCATGATTTAAATACATTTTCTTATAGAGCACAAGGAAATGGTTTTGGAAATGCTGTGGCTTTGTTTTGTACTGCATTGCTCAGTCCACCACCCAAGTGCTACTCAGTCCTAGGACTCAAAGGAAGTGAAAACTAGCAGGAAATATTGTTGTCACAAATTATTTAGAAGAACTTGTTTCATATCTTAGAATTTGATTGTGGCTGGTTTAATTTTTTTCAAATTATTTGATGTCAGACATTATAGCAGGGGGTCATCATAGGGCTGTTTGTGGTGGGGTTTTGTTCGTTTGGTTTATTAATTTTACTTGGGCTTTTCTTGGTGGGTTGGGCCTTCTCCATTTGTTTGGGGTTTTTTTCCTTCTGTTTGTTTTGGTCTTTTGTGACTTGATGATGATGTTGTTGGTGAGATTTATATGAATTTTTAATCTGCAGAAGGAAAAAGATTTTCTATTTTCCATTCCCATTCTGCAGCATTGACCTGTCTTAAAATGCCTTCATCTAGCAGGTGGATGTTCCTTTTTTAGTCACAACTCTTTGGTTTAATGAATACATTTTTTTATAATTTGTTGCTTTTTGTTCATTACTTATGGAACTGCAAGTCGAGTGCACATTTATAAGGACCAGACTGCATTTGCTCTGTGGTTGGTGTTGCTGTTAGAAAACTTCCCGTGTTTTGGGGAATGTGTGATTCCCTTGTGAAATTTTACAAAATCTCAGAGGTTTTTGGGGATTTATTATGTGGTTTATAATATTTCAGTAAATACCCTCTGAACCTATTAATTAGGACGTTTTCATCTTCTTGCAATCTGCACGTATAGAAAAAAGGAGGAAGGGAGGAACTTCCTTGGTAACCATGGCAGGAATCACTTTTTCCACATAATAACTCAGATTCTGCACAATTCCTTTGCTGTAGTATCCTGAATTTTCCTGATTAGAGCCAATATTGTTGAATACCTGACTGAATGTTGTTGGTCAAAGAAGAAATGTGTGTGCATGCCAAGGTGGGAGCTCCCTTCTGTCCAGCACTGTCTGTCACATTCCTTAAAATCCCCGTCCAAAGCTACAGGAAGAAAGTATGAATATTTTTATTGACTGAAATGGGCATTGGATCAAAATCAAAGATTATTTCAGCCATGAGTTTTCCATCACACTTTATCTTGCTGGGCCCATGGAGTGCATTTGCCTGATTTCTCTTCCTCAGCAGGAAAATACAAAGCAGCCTCATGGGCAAATTGAATCTTGGCAACTTAACTCCCCTTCACTATTCATCATTCAGTAGCAAGCCTTTAAAATGACCCCTGGTACACAAAAAAATAAATTATTGTGTCATGGTTCATGCAGTGGTTGTGGATTCTGTGTACTTGCACGTGCTGGGTATAAACTATGTGTGATGTTTATTAAAAGAAATGTGAGCTCATACACAGATTGTCCTGGAAAGGAAATCCAGTGAGAACAAGGTGTGTGTGTGTAACTCTCCTGTAAGTTCTGCTTTGATTTGTTCTGTCAAGTTCCAAGTGAGATTTTGTGGTTTTCTCACTTTTGAGAGCTTCTTCCTCACTCTTTGTAAACATGAGCAAAATATTTGCAATGCATTAGCCAGTATATTGTTTTCCTCATTAAATTTAGTCACATCTGTTTATCTGTGCATTTTAAGAAGCAAGATTAAGCATTATATGGGCAAAGAGAGTGTAGTGTGCTCTGCAGTTTTGGGGAAATAATTTTATCCTTATCCAGATATGCTTGATGTCACCAAATAGGCACACTGGGTAACAGGTAAATATCGATGCTCTTTACCAATTTTTTTGCCTCCAGAGTTCATTTAGAAATTAACAAACTCTGTGTTTGCATATTCTTTAATTTCTCCTAAAGACCAAGGGTTTGATCACATGGATGCAAAGGTGGCAGTGTTAATTAACTGCACATTCAGTACCTTTGTGTTCCTGATAGTTTTACATGGATCAGAAAATAGTGTTAATAAAGCTAACTCAGTGTGACAAGTGTAATTTCACGGATTAAGGAGGCACTTGTGCAAGTGACAAACCAGAGCAGAATGCCAGAGCCTTTCCTTATCGGGGTTAGAAATATATCCATCATTTGGTTTGGAGAGGTTCTGGCACTGGGAGCTTATCGTAACAGGATTAACATATAAATATTATCACAGCCAGCAGGGTGTTTTCAGATGAATATTAACAGCAAATATTATGATTCTGTCTGAGAATAACTAATTAAGCCCATCTGTCAAATATGATTTGAAGTGCTCGTGCCTTGCTTATTACGGGATTGCGACAGTGTTCCAGATTAATGGTGAAGCAATTAGAAAGTTCTCCCCAAGTCCTCTGATTTCATTCTCGGGCAGTAATAATTGTGTAACACTCTAAATCCTGACCCAGGAGATTATTAGTTGGGTTCACTGCTTGTAGCATCTGCACAGCACTGCTGTTGCTCCTCATGAAGCCTTGATCTTCCACCCCGTTCTTGGCAAGCAGGTGACCAACCAAGCAAAGAGGAAACTGTGGTGGGGATCAAACAGGGATCAGAAGTGAGCCTTGGGTTCCCTCAAGCACCGACTGAATGGGGAGATGCATCCTAATCTGTGCCATCCTCTACTTATGTCTTTCAGAAGTTGGCTGATTTTGTTAATTCCTCCTGTGAGGAGGTGAATGGAACAGGAAGGGGAGATTAAGGAGAGTTACATTTCCATATTTTCTTGGGTTAGTGCAGTTTCTCACTGTACCTGAAATGGGGCATCTCTGCTGTGCCGGTGATGACTGAGGAGAGAAAGAGCCAGAGCTTAAGGATCAGGGTTCCTGCCTCCTTCCCCTGTGATTGCTGTTGGACTGGGAGTGTGCCAGGTGGGAGGGGCCTGGAAATTGCTGGAGTGGCTGAAGATGAAGATTTATTGGATATTCCTCATCTGCAGAACACAATTGGTAGCACTTCCCTCTACCCATAGCTGCTGTGGAGACATTAGGCAAGATGTACTGATGTGACATTAATGGGTGTCAGGATCCTCTTACGATATTTTATTTGTGTTTATATTTTTGGGTATAAATGTTTGTTATTCCCACTCCATTACTGTTCGCTGTGCTTGTGGCAGGAATGAAGCCATTGATTCAATCAAATGCAAAATAATTATAGACAAAGCTGGGCCATCTTTGAGTAGAACCTTAATGACCATTTTCTTGCCTTATCACCAAATCTATTTCAATTATATAATGGATAAGCTTTGCTCAGCAATTTCCTTTCCCTTTTTCTGGAAGTGTAACAAGGACAGTGCTTGTTTTGATACTTTTCTGTTGCACTGAAGGAGTTGCTGGTTTGTGCTGCCTGAAACCAGATGCTGCTATCAGAGACACTGATTTTCAGTCAGAACTACAAGTGACTAAATTGGTCTGTGAGAATGTGGACACAGTGAGAGACAGTAACAGGATTTTCTAAGCTATATCCTTCTTTTATTCTTGCAGGTCTCATTTGTTCGTGGTACTGTACTTCAGTGCTTAATTTTCTTAACACTTTTATAATTGAAGGAATTAACTTGATATTAAATAATAACAGGGGACAGGAAAATGCATGGCAACCTTACCTTTGAATTTCCTATGCAGTATTTTCTTTCTATTGCATTTATGCCCTTGTCCTTAGTGTCCTGCTTCTCTCATTTTCAAATGCAGTTATTTAACATTTCGTTTTCATGTTGTAAGTGCAGTGAGCTGTTGCCTCATCCCCTTACTTGTTGCACATGCCAGTACATTTGATGGACTCTGAAGAGTGCTGTAGTCCTAAAACACTTCTGAAGCCAACAAGAGCAACACATTTCCCATAAATAACAGCCTAATGGCCACAATAATTACACTCTGTCTCTTGCTGGTGTTCATCAAAATGCTTCAGAGAAGTCATTTAATATTCTAGATCACCATTATTGTTTTTTCCTTGCTCCCACGTGCTCATGTGACTTTGTCACCTAGAAATGGGTTATTGCTTGGAAAGAAAAAATTCAACTCAATTAGACAAAAAATTGCATGATATAGCAAAAAAATTCCCATGTTTTTTGTCACATGGCATCCTGTGGGAATCTTGGGAACTTCACCTTGTCGTGATGAAGAAAGAGATTGCAGAAATCAGACTTTCAGGTGGGATATATTCAAGAGGGACGTTTTCAGAGCTGGGCAGGTCCAGGGGGTGAAGGGCTGGGCTGGATGTTTGGGGATTTTGGTGGCAACCTAACATGTTCTTTGTTTATGTGAATTCTGAGCAAAAAAGATTTCTCCTATTCATTTTTTTAATCCTGATTTTATTATTGAGGGAAACAGAAGAGGAGGGGAAAGGGGACATTTTTATGTGGTTCCAAAATTGCTTTCTGGGAATAATTATTCAGCCCTAAAAAACTGTTCACTCAGCATTGTTGGTGCTGATGTAATTTGTTAAGATATCTCTTGCAGGGCAGATAAAATATGTTAATTTAATTTGGAATAGGAGAGTTTAACTTTATTTGTACTTCTGAGACATGTGGGTAATGATCAGCTGTAAAGACATTTACCCTGGGTACTTTCAGAGTTTCATACTGTGTACAGTTGGGGGTTTTCTGTTTCCTTCCTGTGTTATTTGAAAGCTCCAGGCTTCCAAGAGTTTGTATGTTGTGATGATGTGGAAGTACTGAACATCTCAGAAGTCACGTTTACATTCCTCTGTTTGAAGGCAATTAGTCACAAACTTCTATTTCTCATTTTAAAGCTTACCTGTGCCCTCAGAGAGAGAGCCCTTTGAGATGTTGAGGCAAAATAAATTTGTGTGAACCAAGCCTCAGTGCATTATTTTACACACTGACCCACTTTCTCCAGTTTTTTAAAAAGAAAACTATTTTATTTAGCAAGAAATGCAGACTGTTTCTTGAAATCATTCTACCCAGGGCTGAAAAAATATTTATGGTTATCATCTTGAATCAAATCAAAAGGAAAGAGATGAAATATTAACCAATTATTAGATAAAGGCATTATTAGCCAACTTTTCCACCTTTTTGTTTAAGGCTCATTCATTTAAAAACAAAAATTTCAGAAAGCACTTCAAAGGCATGGAGATGGCCTTTGGCATCTTAGAGGGGGCCTCCTCCTGTCCCTCTGACATTCATATGAAGGAGACAACACAGGGAATTTCAGCTGCCATTGCAAAGATGATTCCCTTTAATCTCAGCTGAATTTTGGGTTCTCTTTAGAGAACAAGGCTATTCCTGTTCCTTTGGTTTTGGGCAAGATGCTGCAGAAAGTGGGAAAGGTGGCAATTAGCACTGTCTTTTGAAGCAGTTAAAAAAAATAAATTCTCTCATTCAGGGATTATCCTTTTGAAATACCAATGTGTCCTTCTGTGGTGCCCCAAAGTCTGCAGCTTTCCTGGGACTGCATTCCTGGAGCAGAGCTGGGATCACTGTCGGGGTTGTGCTGGCTCCCCACACACCCCAGGGAGAGCTGGAGCCAGCAGCTGTCAGCTCTCATTGCATGGGTGGGAATAATGCTATCAGTTATGAGCAAACACAATCAACTGATAAAGATGTTGTGTGCATTTAGAGGGGTTTGCAGTAGGTCTCGTTTATCTTGGCCATTCTTATGCTTGGCTCTGCTTTTGAGACAGCCTGTTCCAGGGGGACAGGAAGCCCTTTATGACAGACAGTGATGACTGCAGACTGGGGTCCTCAGGGCCCAGCTGGTTTCAGGCCAGTGGCCATTCCCTGGCTGCCCACCATCTCCAGCACAGCTCTGGAGTCCTCCTCTGCACATCCAGAAATGCTGGGAGGAAATTCTGTATTCTGTGCTGTGCCACAGCCGAGGATAACCTGGAAAAATGTTTCTTAATGTGAGCTGGACTCGTTCCATGTTCCCATGTGCCAGCATCAGGGTAACCTCTCCCAGCTCAGCCAGCTGTGGCCTCAGGGCACAGCTTTGAACACAAGGAATCCTGGCTGCAGGAAGTGTGCTTGTAAGGAGGGATGGATTTCATTTCCTGGCTTAGTTCGTCTGAGAGCATGTTATCCCCTTTGTATTTTTGGATTCAATCTTACTGGCTTTTATTTTACATATAAAGTTAATCATAGAAAGCAGGGATCCATGGGTACTTCATCTGTGGGGTTCCCAAATGCTACAAAAATTGATCATGTAACTGGTATTCAATACTCCCTTGTTCATGAGCTCTGCCAGGAATTCAAGGAAAGGTGTGCTGGCTTCAGCAGCAGTTACTGGGGTAGCTCAGAGGTGGAGCTGTGCATGGAGCTGAGAAGTCCTGGGAGGAATTCTGATGCTTCCTGTGCTCACATAACAAGGGACCATTTCCTCACATGGGAGTAGTCAGGGTTTCATTTTTGGTGTTTCAAGAGGTTCTCAACACACCAAGCTGCCTGTGATGTGCTGGAAATGAGGCTTGTTCTCCTGGACTCATCCACACAGTACCGTGGACAAAATGAGGTTCTGTAGCCAATGCTCAGCAGGACTTTGCAAAAAGGAGTTGTCAAGGGAGTCTTCTGAAGGTACTGCAGCTCTTCAGTTAATTGATCTGCAAACCATAAATAATGCTAGGGGCTTAATCCCCTTTCATTCAGAGTTCTTGGCATGAAGAACTGGGAGTCAAATAGTTTGAGGGAAACAATCTAAGGTGAAGTAGTCTGCTGACAAAAGTCACTTGCAGAAAAGGCAGATAATTCATGGATGTGCTGGGAATTTTGTCCTCTCTCCTTGGGTGATATGCAGGTGTTCTGTGGGCGTTTCTGTCACCTCCCTTGTACAGCAGAGGCCCTTCTTTCTGTCTGGTTTGAAGGAGCTAAAGGATATTTCCAGTAGTCTGGATAACCTCATTCATATTTAGTGTCTGTATTTTCACCCTGGTGTTACCCAGTGTAATAAACATAATTTTAGACTTGAGAAGGAATGATTTCCCTTAGGAACCTTCAGGATTCATCATCATTATGCTTACTCTGTGTTTGTGGTACTTAGCACTGTAGTTCTTAAACCTTTAGTAGCCCAGAGGCTCAAAATAACAATTCCAGTGGGACAAAACCAGTTTGCTTTCTATTACAAAAGAGACAGCAAGTGAGTAATCTCCTGTCTATTAAAAATCTCATATTAAATGCAAAAGTGTGTCTTGTGAAAATATCTCTAATGGTGCTGTTGACTTTTTTTTTCCCTTGGAGGAAATCTTGTAAGAAGTAATACTAATTACTGAGAGTTGGAAAGTTGAGTGGATGACTTAGAATATGAGCTGAGGCTAAAAATATGCCTGTTGCTGTTGAGACATGGGAATTCCCATGTTTTGGATTAAAAAATTATTAAACCTGTCACATCTAAATCAACACACAACGAAGTGTGGGCCAGAAGGTTAATGGAATTATGTAACACAGTCTGACATCTGTGTAAATCATAAAACCAATCCTAAATAAATTCCAACTGAGAGTACAAGGCTGAAGTTCACTGGGCATTTGCATTATTTTATGGCTACAGTTCTTATTGTATAGACACATCAGTGGTGCAGTTCTCTGGAATTGCTGGTGTGTCTTAGATCTCTTTTGAAGTTTCTGTTGGCTTCTGGGCCAGTAAGAGATTGAGATGTTGGGATAAGAGGCTGCTTGGTCTTTGTGGGTGTCACTGATTCCGACATAGACACGTCTGTATGTAAAAACTGGGAACAGGACAGAGATCTGAGCTGTAGGATTCCAGGCAGAGCTCTCCGTGTGTTCCCTGGATATTTTGGGTTCCATGAAAGGAGTGTGGAATGTGATTCATTCCTCCCCCTGAGGGAGTGCCTCAGGGCACCAAGCAGTGCCTCCACTTCTACCAACACACTCCAGCCTGGCAAATGTTTTGCAGCCCAAGGTGTAGTCTGGAGTATAAATCTGTAGTGTTATCTGGAGCTGATGTAATGTGCAATACACATTGCATTTGCATCTCTGTTAGAGTCTGGAGCTCTCAGTTTGAAATCCATGCTCGTGGTGTAAATTATGAATCATGTGTTCTGTGTACGATAGTGTGCCACCAGATCTGAGCAGAGCAATGCACAGAAAAAATGTTACATAAGAACTTGGACAAAAGTACATTTTAGAGTGTGTAGGAGTGGGGATCCAGGCTGTGGATGGAGAGAGCCAGGCAGGGAAGAGTGGCTGGCTGGCTGATTCTCTGGAAAAGCCCAGGAGCCATGGCAGCTCGGGAACCCTGGGAGTTCTTCGTGTCAGAAGTGTAAATATGGTTTTGTATGAGGTACACCTGGAAATTTGAGTATCTGTGCTGTTGTGCCTGCGATGTGAGCCTGGCTGGGCAGGGCAGGAGGTGAAGCCACAGCCCTTGGCAGAGTTGGTCCCCTGGCACGGGGCAGATCCGCTGCTGGCCCCGGGTCCAGGACGAGCCAAAGCAGACCCCGTGGCTGGAATTCACTGTCAGGGTGGGAATGGAGGGATCACCTGCACTTATGCAAATGTGCTAATGTTATTCCTAGTTCCAGGGATTACCTGAAGCTAATAATCAAATGTGCAATTAGCCAAATGGATGGCTACTGTCTCCAGCCATTCTTGAGATAAATTTTCCCTGGCATATTGCAGGAATGCCTACCTGCTTTTTTCTCAGCTGTAGCTGAAATACTTGAAAATACCTTCAATGTTGACAAGGTACTATCTTTACTGTCTTTCCTTTGTTTCCTGGAGTCTTCCTTAAATGCCAGTTTAGTGAGCTTCAGCAGGGAGTCTGTGGAGCAGGACAGCTCTGCAATGCCTGCTGCTGAAAGTGAGACCGTGCTGCTCCCCTCTCTTCCTCCCATGGCTTTTCTAACCCCCCTGTGAAATCAGTCCCAAGGCCCTGTTTCTGATACTTCTGTAACTCCTGTTTCAGCTCCCCCTTAATGCACCAGCACCTCCCCAGGTTGGTTTGCAGCAGCAGGGGCAAGGTGAGCTCTTACCCCTCACTGAAGGCTCTCACACCAAGAACAACCTGAGTGGCACAGAGTGGTGCCACGTGGAGATAAATGGGCCACCATAACTGTGCCACAGAGCCACACACTCCTTCAGCAAGTCCTTGGTCACAGCATGAGCAGAATCCCTGAAATTAGGACTGTCTGGTACAGGACCTTTCACTGTGAGCTCATGAAGTGATGAGTGGAACTTCTTAATTTTCAGTTTATTAGACTCTTCCATTTAATCTCATATCAGAGAGAAAATAATTAGCTTGAATAATTTTCAATCCAATTAATCTATTCCTGAGTGGCAAATATTGTACCTGGAAACAGATCGATTAGGAAGTGTTTCCTCTGAGGTGCATTTTCCTGTTAATTGTTGAAGCAATTAATTTTCTTACAGACACATGCAGGCCTTTGTGTGAGGTAGTGAAGGCAAGGAAAACAAAAGGCCTGGAAGAGAACCAAAGATCACTGTTAAAAATTACCACAGAGTTAATAAATCCTGTGTATGTACAGTGCATTATCTGTGTTGTCCGTGCATTGTGCACTCGTCAGCACGCAGAGCAGCTTTCAGAAGTTGCAGAAATGAGGACATGCTGGAATTAATCTTTGATGCATATTCATTAGGAGCAGTCCTACGTGAGCACAGGACACGGGCACAGAGGAGTTTGGCAGACAGGCTCTGACAAGTCTGGCTGCGACGCGGGTTTCAAAATAACGTCTCCCTCCTGTCCTGAGATCCACACTTGTGAAAAATTGGGGTAGATTTTTATAGGGAAGACAAAGTTCTGGTTTGCATTTTGGATGCAAAATTCAAAATTTATCCAAACTGTGTCCCTTGCCAGTCTTTGAGTCCTTGCTTGGAAGCATAAGAAACTTCATAATGTTCTTCTATTTTTGAATGTTGATTTCCAATTCTAAACATCTTTTAATGTAAACAGACAGTGCTGTTCTCCTAAATTCTGCAGCACATGGTGAAATGGCTACAATTTAACTCGGTTTTCCCAAAAGCCAGATACACCTCTGACATGAACATTTATATCTTTATTTTGTAGCTTCACTTTTTTGCCAAGCTGTCAACTGCTGAACGGAGGGTGGTGCAACAAATAATTTGGAACCGTCTTAATTATTTTTGTAGCTTTCAAACCCCCATGCTACATTCCCATGCTCTCACCAATATCTCTATTTTATGTTAGAGATGCATGTGCACATTCTGTGCATATCTGTTGTCTATGCTGCAATTCTTTTTAAGTTCTGATCGAATGAATTGGGTTTGATCTTATGCACATTCAATACCAAGAATGTTGGGGAAGGGAGGGGGGTTGTGGGTGTGTTCTACATTTGTTTTCTATATTTTAGTAAGATAAACCTCTGACTAAGTCCTTAAGAGTCTCAAAGAGAATTACAATGCCTTGATGAAAAATTACTATTTGTTCAAAAATCAAGACTTTGTTCTCATAAGTGACATGAAAATAAATCTTGTTTGCAGTGGCTCTCAGCAACAAATTATCAGGATTTTAGCTGTCTCCAGAGTTTTGGGAAAAATGACAGTTTTAGAAATGCAGCCTTATGATCAAATCTCTGAGATGGTGGGGATCAGCAGTTGTTTTGTAGAAGCTGCATTTTTGCTCTTTACGTTTCTGGTTTTGGCACTCTCATCATTCTTATGTAATTCTCCAGGAAAATATCTCTTGTTCAGTGGTTTAAGGGATTAATCTTGTTTATGAAAAGAAGTGCTGCTTCTGCTTCTTGAATAAACCACAAATAAAGATTTTACTCTCCAATTGTAATCATGACTTGTAAACACACCCAGAAGTCCTAATGAACTGCTAATGATAATCCAGGTGCTTCCATCAGAAGCACAAACTGCAGAGTTTAATTGTATGGAAATGCACAATTATCACAGGTGAAAACAACCCTTAGGTAGGGGAATTACTGTCAAGCACAGCCCTGTGTGTGTAGATCTGCTGGCCAGCTGGGGTGAAGATGATGCTCTCATCCCCCTTTCACCTGAGAGACTGAATATTTAATTTTCCATAACAAAAAAAATGCAATAAATGGAAGTTTTTAACGTGGAAAAGGAGGAGTTGTGCCAGGGGCAGAGTAGAGAAAGCAAATATTTAGATGAAGTCTACAAGGAAAAGCAGGATGTATATTTATGAAGATCCTTACAATGCAAACACAGGCAGAAGTAAATTACAGCCCTTCCTTTGTACCCCCAGCCTTGTTTTAATGTTGTGGTAATAAATGCATTTGGGAGGTTGCTCTGTGAGTGCCGCGGGTGGCAGAGCTGAAAGGCTCCTCTTCGGGGGTGCTCGGGGTGCCAGGCCTGGCAGTGGGGCTGTGCTGGGCTTGCCTCGCCCTCTTTCAGGGTTCTCTGTGGCTGGGCGAGTTCCTGGGATGGGGCAGGGCTGTGTGGGGGCACGCTTGGGTGGTGTGTGCCAGGGGCTGCCTGGCAGGGAGGGAATTGGGGAATTCTGCTCCCCATGGCCCAGCAGGGAGCGGGTGATGCTGGGGCCAGTGTCACCAGTGTCAGTGTCACCAGTGTCAGTGTCACCAGTGTCAGTGTCACCAGGGCCAGTGTCACCAGGGCCAGTGTCAGTGTCACCAGGGCCAGTGTCACCAGGGCCAATGTCACCAGGGCCAGTGTCAGTGTCACCAGGGCCAGTGTCACCAGGGCCAGTGTCACCAGGGCCAGTGTCACCAGTGTCAGTGTCAGTGTCACCAGGGCCAGTGTCAGTGTCACCGGGGCCAGTGTCACCAGGGCCAGTGTCACCAGGGCCAGTGTCACCAGGGCCAGTGTCAGTGTCACCAGGGCCAGTGTCACCAGGGCCAGTGTCACCAGGGCCAGTGTCAGTGTCACCCAGGGCCAGTGTCAGTGTCACCAGGGCCAGTGTCACCGGGGCCAGTGTCACCAGGGCCAGTGTCAGTGTCACCAGGGCCAGTGTCAGTGTCACCAGGGCCAGTGTCACCCAGGGCCAGTGTCAGTGTCACCAGGCCCAGTGTCACCAGTGTCAGTGTCACCAGGGCCAGTGTCAGTGTCACCCAGGGCCAGTGCCAGTGTCACCAGGGCCAGTGCCAGTGCAGGCAGGGCTCCTGGCCATCCCTGGGCTCTGCTCCTCCCCTGAAGCCACAAAGGCTGGCAGGACCTGCCCGCTGCCTCTCTGCAATCAGGTCCCAGCCCCAGTGTGGCCCCAGGGAAGGGTAGCCAGGGCTGTTTTAGACTGGCACCTCCCAAGGAACAAGCAGTATCAGCATTGTTGTTTGAACATCTGGCTGTGGGGCAACATTCCTAAATACCATTTTTCATGGCAAGCTCGAAGTCCCTCAGGGGCTATGGTTTTTCAGAGCATAAATCTGTATTTAGATCCATCAGAAAAGGAGCATTTTTGGTCTGTGCCTGTGCAGAAGTCTCCTGTTCTAAAATTAGAAAGTCAATTTGTCTGTTAAGCCAGGGGAAGAAGCAGCTCTCCATGCCCTCTGAAATTAGCAGTGAAAAAGCTGTATTGAATCATCCACAGCTTTACACCTTCAGGGCAGTGGCTGCAACCAAGACACACAATATTTCTCCTGGCTGTCACAGTTATTCTACAAGAAGGGGAGGAGGGGGAGCAGGGAGTTGCTTTAGTTTGATCTCTAAATGAAATAACCAGCTGAACTTTTAAAATCATCCAGAAGATTAAAGGACACTTCAAACAGTCTGGTGTGTCAATTTATTCTGCTGAATCTCTCTTCCTTAATTGTCACAAAACTAAGACATTAAAGTTAACAGAGTCATGTGCTCTGTTAAAAGGTGCTGTTACTTTAGAGGAAGGTGTTACTGGAGAGGAGAAATGCAGAGGCAGGTCCTTCATGTAGTATGGACCTAGGAAAAATAAATAAGGCTACGATTTTAATGCATTTGATGTTCTATGGATAGTACTTGGAAAAGATTTAACATTATTGCAGGTGTGCAAGGATCTGTAACTCTGTCAGAGTGAAGTGTCACTGCCAAGGGTGCTGTGAGAGGGGTTAAGCAGAGGGGAAGGCACTGCCCACAAGCAGCTGGAATCTGCACAGTCTGCCACAGCCTGGAGAGGTGAGGACGTGGGAAACTCCACAATCTTTCAAGGATAAAATGTGATGCAGTTGCACAGAAGTGCACACAGCTTTTGCTGCCTCCCCCCCCCAAAGGCCTGGGTAGAAATATGAAGGGAATTAGTGCAGCAGCGTATCAAGAATGATTTCCAGGAGTAATAACTCAAATTAAGTTACATACATGTATGTGTTATTAGGTGATTGCAATTTCAGTGTGTTTTAGATTAAATTCACCTGAAATTTGTGTCATGCGAGCCACATCTCAAAGAATGTGCATAAAGATGTCAAGTCAATTTCTCAAGCTTTTTTCTCCTAAAATATGAGATTTTTTTTTCCCTGTAGCTATATTAGGTTTAATTTACATATTGTTTCTGCTTTCTGTGGATATTACTTTCTTTTTGTTTATACATAATAATATTCATGCTTTCTATTTTTAACATTATAATATTCCTCCTATTTTAGAGAGGCGTCAACAGACAAGTGGATTTATTCAAGTGCTGTGGTGTGTTGTGCAGATCTCTCACTAATAATAGGTGTAGGATGTTTTATTTCAAAGGAAAGAACTTATGCTTATTTCTGTCATAAATACAGCCAGCAGTACTACACATGTGCTAACTCAAGAACACATTTGTCATTCCTAATGAAGGAAATAAAGCAAGTAACTGTAGCTAGGTCAATTTTTCATTAATTTTGTTGGATCTTTTCTTTGGAGAAAAAAAAAAAAGGGGATTTTTGCCAGGTTTTGTGAGAAAATGAGTCTCATGCTGCCTGTGCATGTGTGCCTTGGATTTGACAGCAGCACGGCTGACTCAGAGATGGTTATTTCTTAAATGTGTCATGAAAATACACAGAGGAGAGGAGAAAATCATAGAGAGCTGAATTCTTATCAATAGGCAATTATGGAAAAATCTTAAATAAGAGCGTGTAGGTTCTTGGGCACAAGAGCCAATCAAGTATGAGACAGAGTTCTGTAGGAAAGCGGCCTTTTCCTGCTCCATCCTCCTGGAGCTGCTTCTTTTCCATGCTTAAGTAATTGCCAGAAAATCTTGGCTCTGTAGTGCAGACCTGGCTTTGGTGCATAATTATCACCACGTGGAACTGGGAAAAAGCTGAAAGCCATGCTCTGGAGGCCAGGTGTGAAAGTTCCCTTTACTGGAATGCAGAGAGGCATTTCCAGTGCTTTTCTCTCCTGCTCAGTGCCAGTCCAGGTGTGTTTGGAGGGCTGTGTCCCCCCTGGAGGGGAGCACGAGTGCTGTGGTCTGATGCTGCCAGTCCCAAGGGCTGGATCTCCCTGTGCTTAACAGGAGTAACGTCTGACTGCTCTGTGCAGCTGCCCTTTGCATCCTCTCTCCTTGCCATGACCTAGGTTATTTATCAGTGCCTGGCTCCTTGCAGCACACTCAGCACTGGGAGGGCACACCTTGCTACTTCTGCTGGACTCCCAAATGTAAAGCAGCAGCTCTCTCAATAGGGAAGGGTCTTAGCAGGGAAAATGGAAGTCAAAAGCTTCAAGGTTAAAAAGTTCTGTCTAACCTTTCATACTACTGCTCAGAAGAATTATTTTTTAAAGTTAGTAAACCACGTGCATTCACCTCATCGGGCTATTTCCCTCCCCAAACAAATTGCTTTTATTGTCAAAACTACAAATTTGGGCATTGTGATCAATACCATCGTTTTATGAGCTGTCAGGAAAGGGACTTGAAGATGCAGCTTTGCTTGATTGTGTAGGAATAAAGATTGATCAGCCCTGTTGCTGCTCTGTATAGATCCTGGGCTGATTCACATACAGTGTACAAAGCACAGCACCATCCCCTCATCCCTCTTCAAAATCACACAGTTGATAGCTTTTCCTCTGTGCTTCTCTGCAAAGCACTTGAAAGTACAACCCCAATTAATATCTCACAAAGGGCAAAGAGGAGGAACATGTTTGGGTGTTGGGGGGGTCTTTCCCTCATAGAAAAATGGGATTTTAATTCCAAATGTTTCCTGGTTCATTTCACAAAAAGTACTGAGCCAAGACTGTTTGCCAAAACCCTTTCATGTTTTGTTATTGTTTTTCAAATGGAGGCAGGGAAGAACAGAGTGCAGGATGAGACCAAGGGGCTGCTGAATCTGGAAGAGCACCGAGGGACTGCAGTGTCATGCACTGCTCCAAAGGGAAATGAAGTCTTCTGTATACTGGAGTCAGAGTTTGCTGAGTAGAATTATTTCCAGTGGAACCAGGGGGTATTGGCTGAGGTATTTTCATTGTCTATATTCATTTACCAAAACAAGTGTTGCTGTATTTATAGCACAGGTGACTTAACAGACCTGTGCACGGTGCAGGTTGTGTAGTGTCCTCAAGCTGCACTGAGTTAGACCCTGAGTCAGTCAGGAATTACATTCCTGAGCTGCAGATCTGTAAGCAGGGATGAGGCTTTTCCCTCCATGTCTGCCCTCAGCTGAATTAACAGAGGTGCCTGTTGAGAGGGGGGCACCTTCCTTCCCTTCCTGCTTCCGCTTTGTCAGGTAGGGAGCTGCTTTAGGCTTCAAAGTGCCAGAAGGAAACACTGCCAAAATACTCTGTTGGGTCCCCAAAATGGCTCGTGAGCATCCCAGGGGAGTGCCAGAGCAGGGAAGCAGCTGCAGGAGGAGGAGAGGGCACAGGGGTCACTGTGAGTCCATGGGGCCATCTGCACCATCACATTGGTGTGGCCTCAGCCAAGGGATGACACATTCTTGGTTTGGGTTGGCACAGAAAGTCTGGGGACAGTAATAATGTCTGGATCCTGAGACAGGGGGGTAATATTGACATTACATGCTCAGTGCCTATCAGAGCTTTTGAAAATCTTGGATAGAAGGCTTATAAAAACAAATACAGAGATACAGTGGGCAAGTTCTGTGGCAAGTCTGATAGTCCTGCACTTACTTAAGAGTTGGGTTCCACTTATCTTTCCCTCAGGTGTGTAACTTTGCTTTGGTAGTCCTACCAGTCTTACCCTCTACTTGGCTCTGCCTGTTCAAGGTTCACTGCCCTGTAATCCCCCTGAAATGGAGTGGAAAGCCCATGAAAATTTCACTGTATTTGCACTCAAGTGACATATGGCCATGGTGTTAATTAAAAAAAAAGTGATGGTCCTGTAGTCTCCATGGAGACTGCCTGCTGAAAGAGGTGGGAGTATAAAATATTTTCAATTTTAGGTTGAAAGGCAGAGATCAAAAGTTGTTCTGGTTAAAATGCTGGTGGGTGTCAACATGCCCAGTTGAATGATAAGGCTTTTTGCACAAATGCTTTGAAGAATGTTTTGCAAATGAGATTTAAAGCAGGTTTCCAGTGGTATTTTTTAGTGGGTTTCTGGAATAGATCTGGATGTGTATTGTCTGTGCCTTTGTCAAATTCCTACGAGAATGCATCAGGCAGGAAGTGTAACACCCACCCTGGCACCAAGGAATCCTTGTTTCAGTTAGCATTCAAATTCTTTTAGAGGCTCATAAAAACCAAATGAAAGAAGACCCAGCAGAAATGGAGACATTCCATGTGATTAAGATGTCTGGCTGTCAAAGAAGCCAATAAAAAAAAGCTTTCCCAAGCTTGTTTTGGGAAGGAAAGAGTAAGAAAGTAACAAAACTACACACAAAGCATTCAGTAAAATGAGCTGACAGGCTTGTATTTGTTGGTAGCTGGTCCAGTTGGTTCAGGGCTGTTCTTCAGTCATTGGGAGAACAGGACCCCATTGCTGGGGGGAAAAATCACCTTCGTGGTTAAATGCAGAATGGGCAGCAGGAAAGGAAAGGGTGCATTTTGGGACTTTTTGTTCCCAGGTGACTGTAGAAATAGCATTGCTGACATCCAAAACCTCGGTTTTGTGAGCTCCCTGACTGAAAAATCGCTGGTTTGATGGTTTGCATCTTAAATAACCCTGTTCAGGGTGGGACTGACAGGCAAATGGACAGACAATTTGCCTCTGTCTACTAAACCACTACAGATGATTTCCATGGGGAAGACAATTTAAAAAAAGCAGAACTGGCAATTCTGGCTATTTGCACAGAGTGCAAATCTGGCTTTTCTTGATGCTTTTGCTGAGGAAAGTTTATTGAGTCCTCAGTGGCCGATAGTGGACAATACTTGTTTATTTTAATCTTTTACATGTATGGATCTGTTGCTAAAAGCCAAGGTTGTCTATAGATTAGCAGACTGAGAGGGGGGAGGAAAAAAAGAGCAGCAGAATTGAGAGAGGATGGTGGATGAGAGGTTTGTGCAGCCAATTCCTCCTGTTATTGGTGTCCCTTGCTGCCTCTGGAGTCCTCATTTACTGAGCAAACACAGGGGCAGTTGGATATAAAGGCTTGTGCTTTCTGGGGCTGAATGTGAATTTACTTGAACAAGGATTGTGAGCTTGAATCTTATTATTTTGGAATGGAGTTTCTCCATAACAGGATTTCTTTATTAAAGTACTTTTTGAATATTATTAAATGAAAAGTTAAAAAGAAAAAAAAAAGGCACTGCCCTGTTTCTCCCTTTAGATCACAGCTGAACAAATACATCATTTGGGGGAGACACAAAGGGAAAAAACACACATGAAATGCAAAAATACATTCATACCACTGTCTGCCTTGAAATTGGTTTTGTCTGTCCATAAACAGCTGAACAGATGGAGAAGGTCTGAAACAAAGGAAAAACATTACCTAACCAAAGTGGCTGATGCTTGGTACCTGGAGAGAGCGTTTAAGTGAAGGCAGTCTTAATTTAGGCAACTAGATGAGAAGTATAATGTAAGGAAATAGGAATTTTTACAAATTATGGCTGCTGAGTTTTGTTTTAGGAAATGTGATAATCTTGAATTGAGAGGGCATTTTATGCTATAGGTGCTGCCATCACCCAAATACAACTGGTTTTGGTGGCTGTGAATGGGTCTCAGCAGCCAGTGCAGCTTTGTGCTCCTCGTGTTCTGTGGGGGAAACTCAGCTCATGCCCTGCTTTGCCCTGCTTGGTACTTTGGTTCCCTGGAGTCAAACCAGCAAATGATTCCCCGAGCTTCTTCACTTGCAGGAATAATTTAGGAACAGGAATTTTTGTCTGCCATGGATCCAGTTCTGTACTTCTTTGACCCTGTATTACACTGACATCAGATTATGGCTTAAATTTAGGCACCATGTTATGCAAGCAGAACTTTGGACAGTAATTCTTTATTTCTCAGAGGCTGAAAAATTACACCTATTTTTTAACAGCTTTTGATTGGTTAGCATATTTATATTGAATCTGTTTATTCTTCCCTAACTCCATTTAATAGAAATTAGACATGTAATTAATTTAATAATAGCGACTGGGTCAAATGAATTATTTCCTGCCACTCCTCAGTTAATAGGAATTAAGATATTTAATTCTGAAGACTACTGTGTATGCAGAAATTTTCCATTTCAAAAAGAATAATTAGCAGTATTGTTACATTAACTGGGTTTATCTTTGGTCAGCTTTACATCCCAGAATGACAGAGGAAACAGAATAGTTTAAATGTTTTCTCTGCTGTTCAGTTCTGGCGTGGCACATGTAAAGTCCCTGGATCAATCCTAGTGCAGTCACTTTGATTTTTGTGCTTAGTCTGACTTGGAAATGGAAACTGCTTCTGGCGTGCACCTGGAAAAATGTGTGTGTGCCCAGCTCCTGGGGTGGCTTTCATCACACAGCCAATTCTTACTGACTTAATTGAAATGGTAACTGTTGGTGCATGTGGGGCACATTCAAATGGAATGTGCTCTTACAGCTGAAAACCTCTGCTCGTTCCATTCTTTTATTAAGTTCTGATTTCAGAATAGGAAAATGTTGTTCCTCTCCTCCCAAAACCCAACTAACCCCTTTGTCTGTGTAGTTCAGGCACAAAGCTCTTAAAAAACACTTGACTCTCAAAAAAATGTTCACTGGTAACATTTATTTGTTTGCCAAGGCTCTGAGTGGGTGTTTAATTTTATTTAAAGGACAGTATGAATAGCCTCTGGTGCTTAATTTAGAATTTATACAATTTCCCACTTCCCTTAGATAAATCCTAGTGAAGGAAACATCTTTTATGTGCAAAGAAAGTTGTGATTTCCACCCCATTTAAAGGCATGTTTTATTTAGACCATTCTATTTCCTCTTCTCTTGGGGCAGTATCTGAATTCCTTGTCAGGTCATTAACTATATTAGATGCATTAGATGAAAACTTTTGAACATTTTTTGGTCAGAGAAATAACATTTCCTGAATTAATCCTGTGTGTGTGTTCTCATTGGGAGCTTTGTGCTCTTTTCCTGCCTGTCCAAAATTGCAGGAGCTTTTGCAAGGTGTTAATGGAAATGTGCTGCTGAAGTGGGCACGTCCCTCTAGGTGCTGGAAGCTCTTCAGGGGCTCTGATGGTAAATTCTTCACGTTTTCCTCCTCACTACCTGGTTTAGAGAGCTCAGCACTGAATGAGCCACAAAAAAATGCCATTTTGTAAGAGGATATGGAAAGCATGTTGTGCCTGAATGTGATGCTGCCTTGGGCAGTTCCCTCCCAGCCCAGCCCTCTCCTGGAGGCCACCAATAGCAGCTCCTGGCCCCAGGGCTGACAGAGCCCCATGGAGGGAACTGAAAGGCCGTGGAAAAATGGCTAAAATGCACCCCAGGCAGCACAGCCAAGCAGTGCCCTCAGTTTGAGGGGCTGGTAGCACATTTATCCAACTGCAGCGGAATTTGGGGTTCTTTGGGGACGATGGAAGAGGGGGAGCAGTGGAGTTGTCACTGCGTTGGTTGCTGTGAACAAAGAGTGAGATTTTATTAGAGCTGAGATGCTGCTTTTTGTCCCTTGTCCCCCAGCTGTGCCCTGCAGCCTGAGAGCAGGAGGGGTTCTGTGTAAAACCTGAGTCCGAACACGTGCCCGCTGCCCTGGCACATGCTTGGCACCCAGGAATCCACACGCTGTGGGTTGTGAGATGCTTCAGCTGACACCAGGGAGAAGCTGTCAATACACAAATTAAACAGCCACAATGAAAATGTGGGAGAGGAGTGCACTGGCAATGGGGAAAATGACAGCAGGGACCTCTTTCTTGGAAATGGGCACTCGTTCATTGCTCACACCTGAAGGCAAATGCGAAACTTGCTTTGACTGGTTGTTATATTCCTATTGATTTTACAGTTTTCCTTACAATTAACAGATAAGGTGCTTTTCTACGTCCACTCAGGATGTTATTTATCCTCCCTAGACAAGGGTTATTACATGCTGTCTCTTTTTCAGGCAAAATCCAATAAATTTGCTATCTCTGCTGTAAAACTGGGGTAAACGGATAGTGCACAGGAGTCATCTGTCATGATTCCTCCTTGGTGTCTTGCAGGAAATGAGTAGCTGGGAAGAATATACCAAGCTGAAGGATGGCATTTCCTTCTTTTAGCTCGACCTCGAGGAACCCAGCCTCAAATAAAGGAGTTTATATGAAATTCTCCACTTATTTCTCTTTGCCCCTGTTGTTTTGTTTGGAAGAAATTGAAAGCCTCACAAGCTTTCTGAGGTTTCTGTTTTGTTTTTGGAATGTTTTTTGGATCTCTGGCTGGCAAAACGTATCCCTTCAGTTGGCAGTGGCTCCATTTGTTTTACTGCACTTCATTAGCATGCACATACTCAGGCTGCTCTTGGTTGCTCTTGCTGCCACACCAGAGGGGGGGGATCAGTCAGTGGAACCAAAATCCATCTTTTGGCAATAGATAAAACTGTGGTAAAGCTAAAAAAAGAGGAGTGATTGTTCTTCACAGAGCATCCCAGACTTGTGTGGTCAGCCAAGGACGGAGACCTCGTTATGAGCCAACTCATACGTGAGTTTTAGAAGAGTGGGTTTTGCATAATGACTATCGTGCAAGGTTCACATCTTGGCAACCTGCCTCTGTAAGGCTGCCCCAGAGCATGAGTTCCACCCCTTCCCTAGCTCCTGAGCCCCTGAAGTATTTCAGTTTAACCTGAAATCTTACTGGCATCAGTTGGGTTTGGACACTTGCTTGAAATTCAGCAACAATATTTTCTTGAAGCATTTATTGAAAATGAATGCACTGGATGGGCAGCCTTGGAGCATGGGAATAATGTGGGCTCTTACAGGAAACATGGCAAAGATATTCTAGGGTGAGTAGAGGATTTTGGACGCATCAAATTTGAACTTTTCAAATTAAAAACTGAACCGAGATCTGATTGTCAAAAATGCTTGAATGCTGTCGAGGTGGTGGTGAGGGGAGGAGTGGAAAGCTCAGTCCCCTGTGCCCACTCAGGCAGGTACGTGATTGGTTTCATCAGCAATCCTGACCAAGTGCAATTGAAATCTTTCTCCCTTTTCCCATGCTCTCTTCAGTTGCTCCTTTCCCTGCTGCTCAGCACTGGTGACACAGAACAAAGAGAAGAAAGTTCTCCCTGTTTCTTATCTTGTTCCAGAGTGACCAGCAGGAGCTAAACCTGTCGAGTGTTCAGCCAGGCTGTTGTGGCAGACACGTCCTCACTGAGGAATTAATACCTCTGGGATCAGAGCAGGAAAGGGGATCAGTCAAAGCAGTGCAGTGGCAGCTCCCTCAGCTGTGCTCAGAGGGGGCAGCTTGGCAGGGTACCCACAGCTGGCCTTGGATGAGGGGACAGGGGAGCTTTAAATGTGCCAACGGAGACGGAGGAGAAAAGAAACTTTGCCCACAATTATTTAAAATTCGGGCAAAAAGAGAGTCTGAATGGTGAAGGTCACCAGTACTGGCTGAAGTTTTTGACAGCTGTGGTTCTCCATCTCTGGGGATTAACATATTTTCCATTCACACTGATAGCTAGATAATGCTGTATTCAACGTTTTGGAGGTATTTGCAGTATTTTAATAGTAAGCTCAATAGAGTAGGCATTTATTTCATAAAGAAAGTTTATGCCAGTCTGGTCTAACTGCAGAGTGAGCTGATTAAAGTTTGGCAGACCCTACTGACATTTCTAATAAAGAAATCACTACCACAGCATTTTTCTCTACTTAAAGCAACAAGAGCAAGAATGGTGAAGAAATAAAACCTTTAGAGAGAAAGACGCTGTTGACAGCACCTTTTAACTTCCTCCATTTAATCACAAGTGCTCAGCTTTTGCCACCACTCGAACATATAAAACAGTAATACTGTAATGTATTCATTACTCATCATCCTCTGGAGTGCCTGGGAATTAGGAGTGTGCAGGGGCTGACTCTCAGTGGGATAAGAAGAGCGTGGAGAGGCTGTGGAGAGGCCATGCCATGGTCACAATAAAATAATCCTGGGGCACAATTATTCTAGAGCTGCTGATGAGCTCATGGGCTTGGATCTGCCACTTGTATTCAGGTTGCAGATTTCCCAGAGAGAGCTGCCTAATCTGGGTCCTTGGTGTGTTCCTTGCTCTGTGAACCCTCCTCAGTGTGACTGGGCACAGCCTAACCCCTGCTGCCCCCACAAAGTCAGTCCCTGCCTGCCCTCACAGCTGGGAAGAGCCAGAGGCCATCAAGGTGAGATGGAAAGGCAAGGTGTGAATACTGGAGCTGATTTTTACAGTCCACAAATTAAAGGATACTTTATGTCCACTCCTTCAGGCAAATTGGGCACTGGGGATCCTTTAGTTAATCCTTACCATATTACAGTGCAAACTGGATTATTAATTGCACAACAATATTAATGGTATAATAAAGGTAAGAGCTAACTGAGAGTTTGAAAAGATATTCCCACACCCATATACTTTGGGTTAACCACTGCAATGTTTAATTGCCTAATGAGGCCATCTCAGTGTGACCACTTAGATATTTAGGAGCTGCTTATTTTGGTTTTCTCTTAGATTATTCTTCAGATTTTAAAGAAATTCCAGGGAGTATCACAAAGTCATACCTTTATCATCCTTAAAGCCTCGTTTTAAACTCTCCAAGCTCACCAACAGTTTATGTAACTCATGAGTGTGTCCAGATCTGTGTTTGCCTGCTCTGTGTCATCCCTGTGCTTCCCTGAACATCTGTGTGAAGTCCTGCTCAGGGCTTTGTAACCACACTGCAAACTCTGGGGTCAGGAGCCGTCTGCTGTGCTGTGTTTGCCACCACACCTGGTGCCCTCAGGTGCCTGTATCATGTTCTGCATGACCTCTGCTGAGAAAAGGAATACTGAATTATGTGTCTCTGCAGTAGTGCAGGACTGAGTTAACTCTGTCACTTGGGCATTCTTCTGGGAACATGTGTGGATGAGAAAAATGCTGTGAGCTGTGTTCATCACACGCTTTGCGCTGCTTCTCATCTTCCTGTAGTGAATGACAGTATTTGCTGTTAAATTTAGCTTTGGTTTATCTTCTGTACCTCTCACTTCATCATATTTATCTATCACTTGCCAGGCTATTACTCACCTTAAAATACCACAGAAAAAAGGACAAAGGAGGTTTGTAAACGACAGCAATATCTTCCATCCCATGGGTCCATCTTCCCTTCCCTCTGAAGGAACCAAGCAAATGTGGAACACAGCTATGAATTCTCCAAAAGTCTGTTTCCCTCCTGATACTTATTACTTCCCAGGCAAGCCCTTGGCTGCCACTGCTGCTGTATATTTATGATCAAAGAGTACTTCAATCATTTCTAGATAACTTCATAATACCCTTGTATTGTCCAAATACTCTGCACTGCACACACATTTGTCTACTCACGTGTGTGCAGCAGACAGAAGTAATTTGAAAATCTTACCATTCAAATATATACCTTTTGGCAAATATCTGTATCAGTAAAGCTTAAAGAACTGGCAGATATTTTATTTAAATTATTTTTGCATCCTCAGGGAGACCAGTTTTCTCTGCTAATGTCATCTTCCTTCAGACGAACTTCTGCACACGTGCTGTGACAGTTTACATGGAAAAGGCATTGTTAATGTGCACGGTTCAGCACCCTGTAACACCTCCTAGCTTGGAAATTGTGTACAGAAGATGCAAAAATCAAATCTAAAAATATATCCAAGTGTCAGAATAAATTAAAATTCGGGCTTCATTAAGTGGGTGCAATACAAATAAAGGGCATCTTGGTTAGAAGCAAAACTGCTTCTTCTGCTTTTTAGCCAGCTGGGGCTAAATCTCCTTAGAAATGCCCATGGTGTTGAGTTAGTGGTGTTGAGCAGTTGTGTATTCCTGGTTTGCCACAATACCTTATTCTGCTTTTCTAGCAGTTATTGTGGCATATCTTCAGACTGAATGGAGGCTTTATACATTGCCCTTATGTCTGATCAGCCATCCTCTTGCTGGCAGTTAAAATACACAGCAGATGCTGCTGCACACCTGTGATTTGCAAACTATTGCTCATCTGTGAAATACAAAGTACCCCTTTGGTCACCCAGTGGGTGCTGTCTGAGCAAACAGCCCCTGGAGCTGTGGTGGCTGCAAGGATTCTGTGGAAATGGAGCCTTGGAAATACAGATATGTCTGGGCTGGTTTATTCCCACCCTTCCATGTTTAGCACTCAGCCTTGCTTTAAAGAGGGATTTCAGAGGAACAGCTTTTCTGTCTCAAATGCTGAGAGCTCTGCAGGCTGGGAAGCTCTGCTGTGGTCCAGCAGGTTCCTGAGCCCTGCAGCAGGAGTGCTGTGGCTGAGTGTTCCATGGTGGTGATTTTGTGCTGTTTCAGGAGATCTGAGCACCTACCTGAGCAAGAGCCATGGCTTCTTTCAAAGTATGAAATCCTGCAGGGTGCTTTTTGAAATAGGCAAGCTGACTTTTGACACAGAAGCATCGATTTCCTCCCTCTCCTTTGAGTTCATGCTTTTACATTTCTTTGACTTCTGACATTTTGCAGATTTTTGCAAATGAATGTGATGATAGACAGGAATAAACTTAATTGTGAGAGTCAAAGATGAACCAGAGAGGAATGCAGAGCAGGCCAGGAAAGGAAAAGGTGATGGGAGCATTCTGGCAGTGACATAAGGGACTTCTCTGCCAGATAGCACAGGGAAAGGTTTCAGTCCTACAAAGGAATCATAAGGCATTTCCATCCCTTTCCCTATTGCTTGTTAACCTTCACAACCCTAAGCACAGCCCTCTGGTGTCTTTCCTTAAACCCAGAGTTTGGATCAAACCTGGAATATGGAAAACAGCTGCCAGCAGGGCCGAGGGAACACACCTTCCTTTGGGGTTCCCTGACTCCTCGGGGCAGCTGAAGCCCTGAGTGGGCTGGGATGCACCTCACACACAGCTGAGCTGGGCAGGAGTTCCTGGGAGGGGACCTGCAGGGAATGACCCTGCAGGGATGGCTCCCTAAGAGCTGGCTGGGCTGGACACACGGCTGAAGGGCACCTTTTGAATTGGTTTGTTGGGTTGGTTTGTTTGTTTGGTTTTGTTTGTTTTGTTTTGTTTTTTGTTGGATCTGGAAAGAAACATCACAATGTTAGTACATGAACCAAGAGACCAGGACACACGAGAGAACAGCTCAACAGCCAGCCTGTAGTATTAACTTCTCTTTTTTGTTGTTTTCCCCTGGCTTTTCAAGCAGTATCTGTTCTACTCTGAGTAGATGTTGTGTCAGAGATTGTCATGCTAACCCATCACTGAGGTACTTCAGTGATCCAGGGCTCCAGAATGAAGAGTCCTGCTGATATTTTTGTCCTTCCTGTTGTTTCCCAGCACCTGCAGTGAGCACTGGAAGTGCTCACTGGATTTACCACCGAGGTTGGGGGCTCCAAGGAGGTTTCTGATTATTCGTTCTTCTTCTTGGATAAAAAATTGCTGCATAATCTTAGAAACCCTTTCAGACAGAAAAGACATCTGCAAAGGAGAGAAGAGTTGGTGGCAGGGGAAAGGGCAGCATGAGGTGTAAGTCAGTTTTATTCAGCTCTCTGCCAGAGTATCTCTGCTCATCTCCAGCAGGCCCTTCCTGACCTCAGACAGGCAAATTGCAGAAATGAATTTGTCCTCTCTGAAGTGCTGTGTGCTTTTTGCAAATTCGTAGTTAATTTACAGTGGAGTAGAAGGAGAGGGGACAAAGAGAGGAGATGTTTGAAACTGTGATGCTGTGTGTTTTGTGTCTGGAAATGACCCAAGAATTTGGGGTGAGAATATGAGGAGCTGGGGTGCAGAGCCAGTGCAGGAGCTCACCAGGCTCAGGGAGCAGGAGCAGCTCCGTGCTCTGCTGCAGGGCCCTCTAAAACCGCCCCGTTCAGTCTCTGCACTTGTAACTCCCAGTTGCTCATGGATGTGGAATGGCTGTTGCTGGACCTGCATCTCCATAAAGGGTTTAGGATTCAGACAGGAAACAGATAGAGGGACGTCAGTGTTAGGATTGTTATTACAACTATCAAAATGTATCCTCAAAACAATAATGCTAACTGCTGTGCCAAGGGCTCCAGACACATGGGTAGAATCTCAACTGACTGCTTTATGGCTAGCTTGGGGTTTTTCCCCTCTTTGTCTTCCCCTTTCAGTGTTTGAAATAAGAATTGCCTCTGCAGAATTCAGGGCTGAGGCTGCAGCTGGCATGTATGGAGATCTCCTCTGCTCCACAGCGGGGTGTATAATTGACAGTAATGGCTGTAAAATCCAGAGCTCAGGGGCTGCTTTTGTTTTTTCCTCTCAAGCCATCCCTCTGGAAAACAGTTTGATCAATGGCTGAGCCTTTCAGTCTGGTATTAATAAATGTAGAACGTTAAAGAGCCACTTTAGGAATAAAAAATCAAATTCAATTTATAATCCTAACTGTTGTTTAAAAAGAAATAAGAGTAATAATGAAAACAAATTACCCTTTATTTAAATATTAATCTTTTATGGTAATTGTGCCTGAATAAATATTTCAGTTGCAAAGAGTGGGTTGTATTGTCAGGCACTGGAAGCTGTGCTGTGACTGGATCCAGTGTCCTGTGTTCGTGCCTTGTGGAGAAGAGCTGTGATGCTTTGAAAGCTTTCTGCTGCTCTGTGACTGTCACTGTGCATTACCAGCAGCCTCCTGAGTGATGGATGTTTGTGAACGAGGGCAAGGACATCAGATTGGCACAGACTCCTCACTGGGGTTGCTCCAGTCAGATCAAATTTCTTTTTTTTTTAATTTTTTTTTCATATAACCAGCAGCATTCACAGCACTGGGGCTTTGTGTTGTCTAGGAGTGCAAAGCACAGCTAAAATTCACTCTGTTGTAGTTTTAGGGGGAGCTGGTGGAGCTGATGCTCTGAGTTTGTGCTTCTAACCTAATCTAGTTGCAGTGTATGATGCACCACTGAGCTTTCTCCTATAAACTTGGATCTCTAGTCATACAAAAACCTGCATTATCAGCTGCTGCTTTTATTTTGCTTCATTCCTCTTTCCCTCTGAACCTCGTGGAATGCCATTGCCCTGGTGCAGACCAGAATTACCACACAGACAGGCCCCAGATTTTACAGGCTTCCAAACTGATGAAGGACTTAATATCTTAATTTTAAAGACTGCCAAAAAGGCAAATGTTGCAGTGGCCTAGTACAGATTTAAATGCAGTGAAGTGGAATAAACTAGCTAGAAAAGAACTCAGCTTCTGAAATCTGACTCTTCTGTTATGGACTGCCATGAGCTGTGCAGCTCATGGAGATCAGGAAGGTGGGATACAGAAAACCTGAGCTTTCTTCAGGGTGTTCCACAGATGGATGTGCTGCAAACCAGCCTGGCCCTCTCACGGGAAAGGATGAGGTTCTGGTTTTGTAGGATCTCGATGATCAGGATTTGTTCCTTTGAAAATCTTAATTTAGCCCTGAACTCTTCCTTTTGGCCTTCCCTGACACATCTGAGAGCCCCGAATCAAATTCAGGATGTCAGAAATGGGCAGTGATGAGTGGGGAAGTGGCTTGCACAGGGTCACTCGCCAGAGCAGTGACAGAGCCAGACGTCTCCTGTGCTCCCAGCTCAGGGTTTCATGTCAACAGCAATTTTTCATGATTGTGTGGCTGCTCCTGTTCTATTCCTGCTTGAAAATGGGCCCAGTGCTGTGGTATCACTGAATTCAGTCTGGTTCTGATTCTGAATTTCACCTGGAACTTCAGCACTGGTCTAGGATTAGTGGAAGTTTCTCTTTCTGTCACCTGTGATTGTCTTTGATGAGATAGATGAGAAGAATGAAGGATCATCCTGTTTTCAGCATGGGACTTTGTGAAAGAAGGAGCACACTTTAATTTACCCATCAATACTGATGGAGATGTCACTTTGCTCGTACAGATGGGAGAAACATCTGCTCTGGAGCCACTCCCTGCCTCAATCCTCCCCACTTCTCTTTCTTACACAAATGACTTCCAAGTTGTTTCTACTTCATCTTTTCTCCACACAATTCATCTGCCCACTTCTCACATTTATGTAAAAACTTCGGCACCAGCCCTGGACTGTTTCATACTTTAGATTATTTTGCTCCTAAGCATTGGAAAAATCTGCACCAGTAATTCAGATATGATTTTGTTGCTTTTTGTTTTACATCTCCACAAATTCTGCAGAACACAATGTTTCTTTTATGAACAAAGAGTAAGAGTTCTAAATTATTAAACATAGAAATAAGAGATAGAGACATATTTTGTAGCACTTTTCTTTTGTAATTGTCAAAGAAAAGTTTGATTCATTCATGTTATTGCATGTTTTTTACCATGAAAAAAAGAGTTGATTCCTTTACCTTCCCTCAGTTTGGGATTTACTGCTATTCACTGTGTGTCCCAGAATGCTGTGATATAGACAATAATCATATTTTAAATTTCCATTAGCTGTGCTAAGGTAGCAGCCCACCAGATACCAAATGTAGTCCGTGCTGAGAAACTTAACAGTGAGAGAAAGCCTCCCTCGTTGCTGATAACACGATGAACTTTGCTTTGCTGCTCTCCTCATGCACTCAGGATGTCTGCGAGCAAAAGTTGGGTCGTGCTCTTAATTATGTGGGAAACCTGATTCCAGGTTCTGTGTCCCTGCAGGGGTCGTTTTCATGCAGCACTGAGCAAGGGTCAGGAGTAATTCTCTCCACATATAATTTGGTGAATTTACTGAGTTGAACTGCAGATTTTGCTGATAAATGAGAGCCCAGCTCAGCAGACTATTGAGATTCATTCCTATTTAGCAGAATACTCACACATTGCTTAACTGAGGAGATTGGGTCCCAGAAGACTGGCAGAGCTGAGCAGGGGTCAGCTGTGGAACTGGAACTCGAAGAAAATCAGGAAGCCATGAAATGTAAGGAGTGTTGAAGTCAGCAGCCTGGTTCCTCTGCCTTTGCTGCTGAGGAATGAGTGCTCTGCCTCTGTTCTCACACAGGCGTCACTCACTCGTTCCCTCCTGCTTCCAAAAATTTAATAATTCTTAACCTCTACCCCCCTCCCTAATTTTGTTGAAATTGGTCTAATGTGCTGGAGGGAATGACAGAGACTCAGATGTACTGATTGCATAATCCTTTCTTTATTAAGGAGCTTGGAAAAAAGAAAACCCAGACCTCAACCAGCTCGTTATAGCCATAAATGCCACTGCAGAAATGATTTCTTTCTAAGCATTTTATCCTGTCTAATTTTAGACCTTCCCAGAGATTGTGTTCGCCATTTCTTTCTGAGACCCTTCCATTGTCCTTTTGCTTTGAATTTGCTCTGTATTTCCTGTTGTTTCTAATTACACTCTCCTGCCTACCCACTCTAGCAATTTTCTCTCCTTGACGCTTCAATCCTTGAAATATTTGTGGAAAGTTAGCACTTTCTGGTTCTTCTGCCTCTTAAGCCTCACCTACTGATTTTTTTTCAGAAAATCACCAACCTGCCTTCTGCTCTACTTGACGTTCCTTCAAGTACTGCACATTCAGGCCCTCTTGAAATGTGGCAGATTATTTCTTCTGCTGTTTTTCTAAAATCCCAGTCCATTTCCTGCATCGTTGTGGCTGTTGTTTGTACCTTATCCTGCTGTGCAATGACAGTGGAACTAAAGTCAAGCAGCTTGAGCAAAGCAAATGGAAAACCATGCCTAAAGCCCAGTTTGTATTCACAGACTGTAGGGATAATTTTGGCAGTTTTCATTCCTCGCATCGTTTGGTTGCTTTTAATACCCACAACAGCTGCCCATTGGATTTCTCCTCACAAGTTCCAAGAACCATCCTAGTTAAAAGGTTTGGAGTAAGTTCTCCATCCAAATTTTCCACTTTGCTTGCTTGGAGGAGATATTTTAAGCACATTCTTGGTGATTTTGTGTCCCAGCTTATACACCCTCGAGGATTTTCATTGCAGTGAAAGAGCAGTGTCTATATTTGCAAAGGTTCCATGTTAGCCTTGCAAAGAGAGAGAGTTTACATTCAATTAAGTCATTAAAGACTCATAATTGGACTGTGAAACTCTGGGGCAGTAT
>JACBWW010000031.1:10247094-10319375 GCA_020086605.1 Lanius collurio | reverse complement strand
TGATTTTTGAAATATATTGAGAGCTTGAGTCTCGTGGAATGTAATGCAGCTTTTATATATAATTGCATTTGTTGAACCAGTGTGGACACTAATAAGCAAAGCATAAAAAAAAAGGTGTTACAGATCTCACTGTGGAGATGTGGCTGGAAATAAATGCTGGGATATCGGATCTTCCACTCTGGATTTAATACCACAATTAAATTTTTTAAAAATGAGTAGGGGGTATAATTTCAAAATCATTCTAATTCCAAAGTTAGATGCCCAAGATGGGCATCAGCCTGAATTCATCAAGTCTAATCCCACATAGGTTTATGCACAAGTGTAAATTTGCTGGTCATTTATGAGAGGGTTTTTAGGTAGATAAATATTTGTAGGATGAGGAATGAATTTTGCTGCAGGGTTGTGTGCTGAGCACAGTGCTTGATCTCGTGATTTTGTGCACTGGGATTACTCAACAGTAAATATTTGCAGCGCTGGCTCTGGAGTTTTTTAGCATGAAAATCCTGGGTCTCATTCCCCAGATCAGTGCTGTGTTTGTGCAGCTCCTGCCATTCAGAAAAAGGTTTCTTTCATTTCCAGGAGTCTGTGACAGTGCTAACAGTCTGCCAAATTGTAATGTGAATGAAATGTCTAAAGGTTTTTTAGGGATGCTCAAGAGTGTTACTGATCCAAAGGCTCAGGTCTGGGGGTTGTGCTGTAAATTCCCACAGCAGAGCCAGCGCTGAGCAAACACCTCAACTGTTACTGGATTGGAGCCTTTGTACCTGGTGTTCCTACCCATAAAATGACACTTGTTATGTTTTTGCTGTTTTCTCCCCTCGTTAAGACAACCATCACCACATTCCGTGGTTTTCTTGCTCAGCGTGGTCTGAGCCTCAGCTGGGTCCTGTGGAAACTTCTCCAGCTGATAATGAACTCCTGTGGCTATGCCTGCTGTCCTCTTTTGCAGCTTTATCACATTTATAAGGGAGTTACCTTACATTTATTGTTATTTTTGTACTGGGGACAATAAAAAGAGCAGGTAGAGAAAGCCAGATTGATGGGGTATTTGCAGGGGTTTATTGTTCTTTGGCCTGTCAGTAGAACCATTTCTGCAGCCCTCCAGCTCTGCCTCCTGCACAGGGACTGGGCTGCTCCTGGTGTTCACTGGCTGCTCTGGGGAGTCATTGATTGAATGATTATTAGACTGGAGGGAATAAAGTCAGCGTTGATTTACCTTTCCCTTGGCACAATGTGGTAAATGATGCCTGCGTTTCCCACGTCAGGAGATGTTCAGAATCCTGGTTCCAAACTGAAATGCTGACTCGGTGGTTAATTATGTTTTAAATTTATATTATGTTTAGAGGTTTGCTAATTTTTGCTCACTTTTGAATTGAGTTATTTGGGAAAAGTGCTATCAACAGCTGGAAAATCATACAGTGAATAACTTATTGACAATAGCAAAAAAAAAAAGAGTCAAATAAATAATTCAGCAAATATTTCTCAACCAGCACTACTGATGTCAAGCTCCAGAGAGATGGATCAATTTTTTAAAATAACTTTATTACATGATTAGCAGACTCATTTCTTGGTGATTTTTCTTGCTAGTTGGTTCACTTCAAATGGTGATTCCCAAAGAAAAATGACTTTCCAGCCTACCTATCCTGAATTTTTAATAGTAAGATGACAATGAATAAAATGAAATTTTAATGTAGTGCTGTATGTATCACCTTCTCTTGATATATCAGTGGTGAATAATGATCTTTGCTGTAGCACAGTGCTCCAGATGCTCCAGATGTTGGGTTTTAGAATGCCCTCTCTGACCTTGGGACAGTCTGAGTCTGTCTCACTTTCTTGTCTAAAATATTTTAGTTTTTATGGTTTGTCTGGGTTGGGTGATGTGTAGAGGATGATCTGTCAGTGTGCTGACAGCACCCAGGGCAGGTATTGCACCATATTGTGGGGTCTGGTTTCATAAAATTCCAGCTTTTTGGGTAAACTCAGACATGTTATTTTTAACTGGCAGGGAGGGGTGGGGATGCTGCTCGCGGTGCCAGCCGGATTCCCACCCACTGGCTGGATCTGGGAGAGCAGGCCTGGGTGTGGTGAGCTCACACTCTGGAGCTGAGCCCCCCCTGGGCTGCTGAGGGGCACTGTCACACTGCTGTGCTTGTTTAAACTCCTGGATAGAGTCAGTCCTTGCAATATTGGATTTTTTAACTGTAATTCCTGGTTAAGGAATAAAGCAGTCCACGGAAGATCTGCCGTTGTTATCCAATATAAAAGCTTCCTGCAAAAAAACTTGAAAAATATTAATGGATTGCACTCTAGCTCGGAAACAGAAGGAAAAGTCAGTCGGATTCATTAAAATAAAAAACATGTCTCTGCCTGTAAGAATGTTGTGAGGGCTTTTAGCTTGTGGTACATGTGAGAGGTAGAAGGATGTGACCCCGAGAAGCTTCCAAGGAGTGCCCAGCCACAGTGGCATCCTTTGCTCAGCCCTTCCTTCCCAGGCTGTACCAAACATCCCAGCTCTTCCCCGTGGCAGCAGAGTTTGTGTGCTGCGTTTCAGAGCACACCTGCCCAGGAGACCCAAGGGCAGCGTCTGCTGCTGGTGGCTGCAGGGACGGAAAAACGCACGAGAAACTGCCAAAAAAGAGCTGAGATGTGCAGGGGACGTTTGCAGCATCTCCCCTCTCACAGGGGGCTTAAATCACCTCTCACAGGGGGTTTAACTCCCCTCTCACAGGGGGTTTTACTCCCCTCTCACAGGGGGTTTAAATCACCTCTCATAGGGGTTTTAACTCCCCTCTCACAGGGGGTTTAGCTCCCCTCTTGCAGGGGGTTTAACTCCCCTCTCGTAGGGGGTTTAAATCACCTCTCACAGGAGGTTTAACTCCCCTCTCACAGTGGGTTTAACTCCCCTCTCACAGGAGGTTTAACTCCCCTCTCACAGGGGGTTTAACTCCCCTCTCACAGGAGGTTTAACTCCCCTCTCACAGGAGGTTTAACTCCCCTCTCACAGGAGGTTTAACTCCCCTCTTGTAGGGGGTTTAACTCCCCTCTCACAGGAGGTTTAACTCCCCTCTCACAGTGGGTTTAACTCCCCTCTCACAGGAGGTTTAACTCCCCTCTCACAGGGGGTTTAACTCCCCTCTCACAGGAGGTTTAACTCCCCTCTCTCAGGGGGTTTAACTCCCCTCTCACAGGGGGTTAAATCACCTCTCACAGGAGGTTTAACTCCCCTCTCACAGGAGGTTTAACTCCCCTCTTGTAGGGGGTTTAACTCCCCTCTCACAGGAGGTTTAACTCCCCTCTCACAGGGGGTTTAACTCCCCTCTCTCAGGGGGTTTAAATCACCTCTCGAAGGGAGTTTAACTCCCCTCTCACAGGGGTTTTTAATCCCCGCTGCCCAGGCTGGGGAAGGTTTCCAGCCAAGCCCCGATGAGCCCCAAGCAGAAGCCCAGCAGGCTCAGCCTGGCAGGCCCCGAGCGCCCCTGCCTCGGTCTGCGCCGTTCCTGCCCCGATGGAAGCTCTGGGGGCTCCCTGCAGGTGCCACATCCTCTGCTTGCACATCCCGGGCACGGAATTCTGGGGGTGCTGGCAGACGTGCCCAGCAGAAGGAGTTTATTGCATTGCAAGGAGCTGTTTATTCAGCAGAGATGTGATCTCTGCCTCCCTGGCAAATGTGGAGAGGAATGCAAATGTCCCTCCTGCCACCACAGTTTGACTCGGATGTAAAGGCTTCTTAAAACAAACAAAAACCCCTCAGAAATAAAAGTATTCTCTCTCCTGAGACCAGAGTCATGGGTATTTTTTAAGAATTCAGCAAAGACAGACAATGTTTTCTTGGTGAAGATAAGCTAAAAGATTATCAGGATTGTGTCCTGACTACTCTAAATATAGATGGATATATATATATATAAATATATTCCTTCTGGTACAGGAGATTTTTCACTCAGTGATTTCTTTTCTCTTAATATCTTCTAGTTTCCTCCTCCTTTTTTTCCCCACCCAAAATCTGTTTAGGTGTGAAGACAGTTTGTTGCTGGGCTGCATGCTCCCAGGAGCACTGCAAAAACAGATAAAATCCACTTTATTTAAAGCTTTCTGGCATTGCTGGGGATCTGCTGCTCTAGGGGAGTGTAAGTGTAATGCCCATGTGCTGTAGGGGAGCTGGAGGACGGGGGAGAGAAGGGAAGGAGGTACCAGACAGCAAATATTCTGGAGGAAGGGCTGATTCTCCAGTGATCCTTTGATTTCCTTCCCACCTCCTCATTTTTGCTTGGGAAACAAGTACTGTTTAGTGATAATATCAGGAGTAATGGCTTACAGTTCCTGAAGAGAGGAGTAGAGAAGGTTTGTAAAATCCTTTTAGTGAAATTGTTTGCATTCTGGAGAAAATACCATAGGAAAAGATGTCTTTTTTCATTTTAAACAGAGTCTGTGTCAGAAATGAAATGTTTAAAAAAACACAAAGCTTTGCTACAACATGGCACTGCTTTGGGTTTTCACGTGTTTCCTGTTGCTGATGCTGTGTCCTGCCACACAGGGAAGGACTGAGGGGCACTCTGTGCCCTGGGCAGGGCAGTGCCAGCAGGGCCCCAGCCCTCCTGCAGCACAGCTGAGGGTGAGAGCTGGCCCTGGCTCACTTGGGGCTGTGTCTGTGTGACAACACAGCACGTGGCCTTGCTTTTACCCCAAAAATTACCTTCTTTCTGAAATGCAACCTCGTTCCACTTTGTGGTGCATAAATCATCTCATCCCCTCTTTTTATGGGAAAGTAATTTTCAGTTTAATTTTCTCTCCTGTGAAAGGGGAGTAATGATTTCCACAAACTCCTTCAGGCCTCCTGGGGCCAGCTGTGCTGCTGCCATGGTTCTCTCAAGCTGGAAAGTTTTCCCAGTTGTCCCTGGAATCATCTCTTCCTTTTCTGAGCTCTGCTATTCCACCTCTTGCCCT
The DNA here is from genome assembly GCA_020086605.1 of Lanius collurio. Classification (NCBI taxonomy): domain Eukaryota; kingdom Metazoa; phylum Chordata; class Aves; order Passeriformes; family Laniidae; genus Lanius; species Lanius collurio. The sequence continues at coordinate 10,314,434 of JACBWW010000031.1, read as the reverse complement.
GGCCCGTGCAGCATTTCAGGCCCCAGACTCCTGTGGTGCCCTGCAGGAGATGTGCTGGGCACGTTTGTGGAGGTAGAGGAGAATAAAATTACCTTTCCTCTCCCTCCCGAAGGCTCTTTCATTAACTTTCCTATGATACATCCTATTTTGCATATTAATGGCTTTAGGCTGCTCGTGTCCATTACAGCCTTGTGCAGACAGTGATGAAACTTTATCCATTTTATTATGAGAACAGTTCAGGGGTCATTTGGGGAGGTTCAGAGCGAGTCTCGTGTTGGGAGCTTTACACAGAGATCAAAGCTGATAGCACAGCTGAGCATCCAGGAGCTGTTCCTGGATTTACAAGGTCTCTCCCTGAAAGCTGTGGCTTGCAGGGTGTGACTTCCCTGAGGAGGAGTGGCTGGTTCTGTCCCTAAGAAATGTGATGTCCCAGCAGAGGCACCAGCACTTGGCCAAGGGGCACAGCCCCGCTCAGAGGGGCAGAGAGAGACTTTCTTATAAAATACTTGGCCTGTGTCAGAAGCAGCAGGTGTGGGATGGCCCTGTGGGGTAGGAAATACTCCCCTAGAGACAGGACAGAGTTTCCCGTTGTTCTTAATTTGTAAGAGCTGCTTGATCTCTTGTTAGGAAATAAAAAGCAGATCAAGAAATACAGCACAAAACTGTCTGTGCTGTCCTGGCTGGCAGAAGGAAAGACCTGACCACTCCCTTCCAGTGAAGTTTTGGGGTTTTTTTAAATCACCCTTGTCTTCAGTTTGGGCTGAGATGCTTTAAAGCTGTGTCTGCAGGGCTGAGCTCAGCAGGGCCCTGCTCACGGGGAGGATTTATTGGCAGTGCAATGAACTCCATTGCAGTTTAACTCTCAGCTATAAACAGCAACACCCAGGTGAGGGATTTGACTTTAAATTAGCACCAAGAACCGTTTTACTTCGACCACTCTTCAACTCAGCCTGAATTGCTGTTGTGAACCTTTATGTTTGTCCATCCTAAACTTCCTAACCACGGAGCCTCCTCTATTGCACCCAGCAGTGCTGCTGCACCCTGGACAGCAGTAATGGGTTTAGTGTCAGCACAGACAAGCTGCCAACAAGCTGTTGCTTTGTGGTGACCATAAAGTGGATGTCCACCTAGAGGAGGATTGGGCACTGCATTATTTTGAGGAGCAGTGCCTGAATACCCAGCAGAGGCATCCTTGTTGTAACGAGCAGCCTTGATTTTAACAGAAAAGCCACAAATATTTTTATGTGACTGAGCTCCACAGATGAACAATACTTGTCCACATTTCTCCATTTATATTTTTTAACTGTGTTTTCTGAAAGGTAACTTTTTGCCTTATTTCTGTTTTGAAAATTCTCAGTTGCTGAATGCAGCTTAGGAAGGCGTAGATTGGGAAACAGATCCATGGGGCTTGCACGTGGCAGGGCTGGCACAGTGATGGGTAAAGTAATTGAGCAAAGTTCCTGACCTGGTGCTGACAGCCTGGGTCTGATCACAGGTCATGCAATACTTTCACATTTTAAACACATCTTTAGTGGCAGTAATGAGATTCTTACGGATTTTTGTGGTGCTTTGAAATCTCTTTTGGAGGTATTTAGTATTTTTAAGAGGACCTAGTTCAAGTAATTTCTATCAAAATTGCATTTGGTAGCTGATAGCAAGGTGTGGGGTTTTGCTACAAGAAATGCTTCATTAAAATACCTACTTTGAAGGAGAAACTAAAAGAAATATTTCTATGCCTTTGGGTTCCTGTAGCTGTGCCAGTGGGAGCTGTAGTTCATGAATGTGCTCCACTTCTCCCTCCCTGTCTTTTCCACTGCTTTTCACTCCCTCCTTTGTTTTACTCTGTCCTAATCACTTCTTTTCCCCTCATCTCCAACATACCTGGAAAAGGTTAAGAGGTTTGCCTTTTTTTTTTGACAGTGTTTTGGTGGTTCCAAAGCCTGGCACTGCAGCCTCAGTGCCCCCTGTCCCTCCCTGCTGTTCCAGGGCACATCCTGTGACAGCACCAATCCTGCAGAGCTGGGCACAGGGAGCATCACACACCAAGGCAATAATGCAGAGAGGCACCCTGAACAGAATCCCAGCCCCAAAGTTCATTGTCTGAAGATTCAATTAGCTCTTTAAATGCAGGAACTGGGATGGAACACACTGTACAGACCAGGCTCACGGCCAGGGATTTATAGGCAATGCACTGCCCGTTCCTGCTCACACAATTAAGGTAACTGAGATTCAATAGTCACAGCTGCATAAAGGAGCTTCTGATCCTACCTAGGTCAGCATGAAATAAGACTGCTTTCAGTGCTGGTTTGGAAACCATGCTCCTTTTTTTCATGACATGAAGAAATGAGAAATTCAACACAATGTGTTCCATTTTGGAAACAGAGAGGCTCACTTTAAATTCCATCCAGGAGAGAAAGAACACAGTGCATCCACTAAAAGACAAACCTTAAAGATGATCAGATCAACCTCTTCAAGAAGTAGCATTGGATAAAGCTCTGGATTTAGTCAGCACAATGGAAATCTCTGAGTATCCAGGGAAGAGTCCCAAACTGGGGCTGTTGTCATAACCGGTCATCATAAAAGCGTATCCTTCATTTTAGCTCTTTTTCCACATCAGCTGGGAAACCTGCTGGGGTTTTCTCTAATCAGTTGCTAAAATGTTCCCTCTTTTTCTAGTTGCACTCTCCAGCAGAAATGGCTTGTGACACTTCAGTGCTATACCAGTCTTCCTCTCCTTGAGGATTGTCCCACAGACAGAATTGTGCTCTTTCCCTTCCCCTGCACACAAACACTGAAGGTGGTTCAGTGTTCAGTGCTTCAGGAGTAGCTGTCATTCTTGGTGTCCCCTGGATTTGTGCACTGCCAAGAAATTCCACATTCCTTTACAGGAAATCGAGTATTTCCTTGTCTCTCTTGATGCCAGGGGCCTAAGGAGCTCACCTGGCCAAGACACACAATGGAATCTTCACTGCACTTCCATGCAGGCAGTGGTTTTATAACAAACTTGGCAGGAATTGCATCAATTCCCTTTCCCATCTTCCCTCTTTACATTTCTGCTGTGTGGTATCCTCTGACACAAACCGTGGAACCCATGGAAGGACAGCTCATAAAGCCAGCCTTTGGGAAGGTGCCCCCAGTGCCCCCAGTGCTGCCACAGCATCACATCCAGTCAGGCTTTGCTCTTCTCTGGTGTTTCTCGCTGAAGGATCCTGGCAGGATTGGCTGATATTAAACAACCCAGTTTTGTAACTCTCTCACAACAGGCTCGATTATCTATAATTCCTGGTTTAGCAAAGGACAAAAGGAGCTTCACACTGACATTCACAGCAAGGTAGCAGTATAGCTAAAAATTAATTCCAAGTTTTCCAGTCCTCTGCTTCCTGCTGCCCTTGTTCATGGACCCCATCCTGAGCTTTGACCTTTCTTCCATGCCTCTCTTTTTAAAAAACAGAAAATACTTTTGATGCAGTGTTTTCCTGCTTCAAGGAGTGATTCCCTTTCGATTTGTTCATGTGCTGCTTTCATTGCAGGAAATGCAATGTGCTCATTAGAGGGAGAGGCTGGGAGTCAGTTTGGGCTGAGGTTTTAGCCTCTGTTTTGCCTTTGATCTGGTTGTGTTCCTCCACCCATGAAACAGAGCAGCTCAAAGTGATCCATGTCACAAAGTGTTACTGAGCCACTTGAATTGGTAGGAAATACCCTGAAATCTTAAGACAAGTGCAGATGATTAATTCATTATTGAATCCATCATCCCACCAAATCCTCTATTTGAAGGGGCCTTAATCCAAGGTTTTATTAATATAAAAGCAATCACATTCCTGGCTTATCAGTCATGTAAATGGAACATTTCTTTTCCTTTCTTTGCTGCAGTGCGGATGGTCCTTCCTCTGAAATCATGCAGATTGACTTTGAAATTGAAGACCTGACTGACCTACCTGAGACCCAGCTCATCACCTGGCAGGTGGAATATCCTGGAGACACCACATCTGATCTGGGGATCTCCAAGATCTACGTAAGCCAGAAGGACCTGGTAGGAGTTCTCCCTTTGGCTATGGTAAGGAATTGTTTGGCATTTTGCAGGGTTTTAGTAGGTGCAAATGATCAGCTGAAAGGGGAGGGAGGGGCAGGAAGGGACACCTTGAGGATCAGACCCTGACTTCTGAGGGGAGAGCACAGCTTCCCATGAGAGGCCAAGTCCTGCTGTTTCACTGATGCACAGATTTTTGGGGGGCAGAAGCTGAGTTCACAGCATTTCCCTTGCTCAGAACTCCCTCTGGATGCAGCAAGAGCTGTACCTGGACACTCAGGTCATTGTGGTGCATGTTTGACATGAATCAAGAGTACTCTTACATTGGTCTAGGCTTCCTGAGTGACAGTTTGTCCAGGTTTTGAGTTCTGACTCCATGTGCATTTGAGAGTGAGAAAATAAGTAAAAGGAATGGCATGAATTTAATTACCTGGGGAGCACAAAATGCAGGGTGTAGCCAACTGTCTGTTCCCCAGAAATGCATTCAAACAGGTTGTCCCATGGTCACAGTGAAAACTGCAGGGCTTGAAAATTACCTAATGCTTTAGCCTCATTCTTATCTAAAAGAAACCTGTTAGATACACAGATTTTAAGTACAAACAGAAATTTGTGCATTTTTTCCTTTTTTCCCTTCACATTTTGTCATTGTTGGGGGTGAAGCACGCTTGTGTAAGGTCTGGCTGAGCCTCACTTCTGTTCTTGGGTGATCTGTTAGAAAATATTGACATATTATTATTTAGTGCTGAAAGAAAAACAAAAATCAATCTCAGAGCATTTAAAAAAATGTAACCTGGATGTTTGCCTGGTGATAGCGAGTTAATTATGCCATTACTGAAGGTGTTTTCTGCTCCTCCAGACTCACAGAACTGGCTATTCTTGTTACTTATATTTATCAACTTCAGAACTAGTCAGGGGTTGTGATTCTTTGTTTTACCCAAACCGTGTTTTTCTCTTGGTGTGGCTTCATTGCCACGGTGCAGCTCACAGCTCTGCCTGTGGCTGTCTCTCAAACCAGAGTTGTGTCACCCTTTGCATGGCCATTCCCCTGCTGAGCAGTGGGAGGTCTCTGCTGCTGCACTGGTAAGAGGAGAGGCTTCCACAGATTCACAGAACATTCTGGGGATCCACAAGGGGCCTGGAGTCCAGCTCTTTCCTCAGCTGGGCCCTGGGGTGCAGCCACACAGGTTCTGGGCTGGTGAGGGTTAAGGCTGTAGAACGATCTGATTTACGTAATCTGAGATGCTGGGGTCTCTCTTCTCTCCATACATAATTGAAAAGATAAAAGGTTTCTTCCCCAGTGGTTCCAGTGGTGGCAGAAAACCACAGTTCTGCTGGGGTGTGCCCACGAGCCCTGAGTGCTTTATTATCGGGTGATGTAGTGGCAAAATATAGCTCAGAAGGACAAAAATAGATTCTGCTGGCAGTTGCTACAAATCAGCTCACTCTCTTAATTTCCATTAAAGATGAAGAAAAGCCCATTTTCCAGCAGCACAGAACTGTGTGCTCAAAGGTCACATGCAGTCTATAAAGTCATCAGGAGATGGCATTTTGCAAGGCAACAGGTGTGGGGATGAAGGGGAGAAGGCAGAGATAAATGGCAGCAGTCCCTGGATCACTGACAGACTGGGAATAGTTCTGACTTTCCTTGCATTACCTGGGAAGGGAAGAAACTCCAGGGTATTACAAACCTCCAGATCTTTGTCACGCTTCACTTTGTGCTGAGGAAATGATGATTCAGGTGCAGCCCTTTCAAGGCATCAAACTTTGATTAGTTTGATGCTCCGGTTTTCCCTGTGGTCTTTGCAAAGCCAGCTTGTGGCTCGCAAATTTAAAATAAAATTTAAAAAAGAATTCTCCTCTTCCATTTAGAAAGAAGCACAATGAAAATAATGTGTTGTTATTTCTCTGGTTTTGGAGACAGGGTAATTTGGGTTAGTTTTTTACTGGTCTTCTTAGCAGAAATGTAATTTCATGTATAGAAGCACCAAACAGAAACGCTCTTGAATACTTCAGTTACAGGTTAATCTTTCCAAAGAACAATTTTAATGCTTTCCCATTAGGCAGAGCTTTGGTTTTTTAAAAGACTCACACATGCCACCTCTGCACCACCTTTGCATCCCGTAGTCTTTCATGCTTGCTGTTGTGGATTTGTAAATTGTAAAGCAGAAGATTGGCCAATTTAGATGTTCCTGATTTCCTGAGTTACAAAATGCTGCAGTGAAAACATTGAAATGTCCCCACTGGCATGGGGACACAGTGACAATGCCCACCTGCTGCTGCAGTTACTGGGGCACTGCTGTACTCACTTTTCTCCAGTGCTTTTTTTAAATTCCCATGGCATACCAGCATTCCATAGTGTATGCCCCTCAATAATGGCAACACAGGATAAGATGTTGGTCCCAGGGTTGATAAATTCCTTATTAGAGTAGTGAGTTAACTTTACTTTCTCCTATAATACAGGAAAAATTGTATGCAGGATGCTCAGTGTCCCTTCAGAAATTTCTTGAAAAGGTTGAAGGTTCGTGACCTTCACATTTTGGTAAATGGTTGTCCACATACATCTTTTAGATTTCCAAATCAGCAAGTTAATACTAAAGTATTACATGTACTATATTATGTATACTAGATGGGATTTGAGACTTAATTAATGGCCCATTGGTGAGATTGCAGTCTGCTTGGCAGGGGCAAGAACTGCAAAGACAACCTTCCATCCCTCCCAGCCGTATTTCAGAGGCACAGGTGGATGGGGAACAGTGAATTACAGCTCCTTTCAGCTGCTGAGCTCCCACTGTCTCTGGTCTTGGCCCATTATTTATTATCCTCCAGCACTGCAACATGGGCTTCCAAGACACTCAAGTGAGGGGAGTGAGAGAGATTTAAATCAGAGGTAGAAAAAACCTCTGAGAAGGCCCTGATTTGTGTGAGGCTTTAGCAGGGCTGGTGACCAACACCCAGCCCCCCAGCTGCAGCACACGGGTTTCAGTGGGGGCACAGAATTGTCCCCCCTGCTCTGGGTGTGCCCTGCTGGGCTCTGCCCTGCACAGAAAAGCCCCTGGCACAGGCAGGCTCAACTGTTTGTAACCTGCTGATGGAGGGGCTTTAAACAACCTTGGGTGAGCTGTTAGGGAGAGGGATCCCCTCATCCTTCACCTTGTGGAGGTCAGGAATCCCCAGGGAAGGTTGGTGGTGGAGCAAAATAACCTTTCACACCAGTGGAGGTGTTTTGGCAATGTCACCCCAGCTGAGACTGTGGGAAACACAAGGGGAACGTTTGTTTTATGAGTTCAGGTTCATAAGGCAGCTGTAAAGAGTAAAGGTCTTTATTTGTGGAGTAGAAATCTGGTATAATGCAAAGCATGTAACAACCTCCATGTTGAAGGTGGTGTGTGGTTAAAAGCTCTGCTTTGGTATGTCCTAGCAGCTGTCAAAGCAAGGCTGGCCCTAAACCCACTCTCCTCTTGCCTAGGAACATGCTCCTGTCCTCAGACCCCTTAGACACTTTTTGGCTTGTGAGAAGTCCTGTTTCTGGCAGTCATATTAAATCAATTGTATCCAAAGCCTCAACACCAATTTAACATTATTCCTTTTAGATAATTCATTGTTTCAACCTATTCCTGATGTCCTTTTTAAAACTTTAATGAATATGTTGACAGGAAGTAAACTGTTCTACTTGCCATCAGCATAAGAAGCTGTGTAAGTAGAGCAGATAAATAAATAAAATCAATTGTGGCAGTAAAGAGGCTATTTATTATAAAGGAAACTTTTTTTTATATTAAAAGTATTTCAGATAATTACAGGGATCAGCTGTCATGGCAGTGGCAGTTACTGATGGATTTTAGAAATACTTAGGGTGTGAATGCCCTTATAAATACAAGCATGTGAAAATTTCCCTGCTGAACGGTGCTGTTCATGTTCTGGTGGACACTGGGTGTGCAGCTCAGGCAGAGCCACCCGAGCTCCCAGGGGGCTGCTGGAATGGGACACTGGGGGCTGTTCCAGCCTCCTCTCCCATCCACCGTCTGAGCTGGCAGTTGGGGTGGGTTTGGATGAAGTCAGTGCTTTCCTGAGAGGTGAAGCTCCCCCCTTGTGACTGATGTAGAGGAACAAATCGATTACAGGGGGAACCTGCTTTTGGTTGGGACTGGCTGGGCTCTGCCTGGCAGCTGAGGGGAGCAGGATCACATCAGCCAGAATCCTCCTTCCTGCTCCAATTCAATGAGGGAATATTTCTAAAGACTTCCACTGACAGCTTTATGAAAAAGAAAAAGATGTCTAGAGAGTAGATAAAAGCTTTTACCTTCCTAATTCATAGCTTTTAAATTGCAATTACAGTATTCGGCAAGTTTTCAAATATTTAATTAAAATGTTACCCAGTTCTGAAAAGGAGCCTTTTTAAATCAAAATGATTAGTGAATCACAAATGAAATCTACTCCTAAGAAAGGAAGAAACCCTTGGACATTGTGCTGTTGCCAGCAACCATTTTCTTTTCAGAAATATATCCTCTTGCTTCCTGAAATTAGACCGGTCAAGGACTTACAATTTCACACCATAAAAGAGACTTGTCATTCTCCCAGTAATACATCTCAGCACCTACCAGTCCTGATTTTGAGTCACCTTTCTTGAAAATAGACATCCCAGATGATGTCAGAATACCAGATAATGTCTCTTGCTTTTGTTGTCCAAGTGTTTATGCCCTGGAAATGTTTTGTTCTCCATCTCAGAAGATGCTTGCCAGAGTTTGGTTCTGTTTCCTGGGGGGGTTTATTTAGTTGGTCAGGGCTTGTTCTCTACAATGGCAAATATTTGTCCTGTGACTCTGCTATATCCAGCTCTTTCTGCTGCTCTGTTGTTTCAGGCTGAACACCTCTTACTTGATGGCTGAAATTCTGTCAGTCCCCATGATTAAACTTCTCACTGTGTGTGACTGCATTTCATTCCATTTCTTTTTTCTGAGTCCTTGGGTTTATCTGTGGCTTCTCTGTAATAGTTCAAATGTCTGTACTGACAATGCCTTCCCAACTGGTGTTAGAAAATTTTAGTGGTAGTCTGTTCCAGGGTCGTTATTGACTGCAGTTAAAGCACAGATTTTCCCTGGGTGATTTCTGGGCTATTGTATCAGTCTAATTCTGGAATATTGCTGTGTCAGCCCAGAGGAACAGATTCTCTCCCTGACTCTGGGGCTCCCAGCTTTGCCTGGATCCAGAAACCTGCCTTAAGGATTGGTTCTCCGTGCTCAGGCAACTCCCCCTGGAAGGAGTTTGTATCCCAGAGCTTGTTAATCAATCTTTGTGCAGTGTGGGAGTCAGATTAGATTCTGTTTCACATCCTGATAACGGCACTCAGCCTGTACAGCTGACAAAAGAAGGTCTTTCAGTAACGTGTAAGAATCTGTGCTGCTTCAGGAATTAATTGAATCCCAGGTATCTGATGTGCAAGACATTCTTCTCATGTGTAGATGTTAATTATTTAGGCTTTTCCAGAACTTGTGGCCTTGGCACCTCTCTGTAGCTGGACCAGGCACTGGGCAGTGCCCTGTGGTGGGACTGTGGTGCCCCTGTGGAGGGCACTGGCAGTGCCCTCTGGTGAGCCCACGAGTCTGTCCAAGCAGTGAACATGCCCAGCTGCAGTGGGGCTCATCTTCAGGGTTCATTCCCACGTGGAACTGTCTGGAAGTACAGCTTGGTTTGGTGTCCAGCTTCCTGTTCCTGCTGCTGTTGAGCAGGCACAGCCTCGCTGTGGCCACAGCTGTGTGACCACCAGTGGTGGCATTTGGGTTTGTGTGCAGAGTGAAATGGGGGGATCACACAAGCACTTGGCAGTGGAGCACGCCCTAGCTGCAGAATCCAACAAATGCCATATTCTTTGGATTTTCCCTTCCAGAATTAATGATGACCCTGGGGTCCTTAACATTTGAAATAACAGGCAATAGCTCTTTCCCTGCACAATTACACATTTTGTTGACGTGTGGAGCATGCAATGAAAGAGAAACTGTTCATTGCAGCATCACACACACGTTTGGCTACTTAAATTCCCGAGCAGTGAAACCATCAGGCAGATCTCACTGTTTAATCCAATTCCTTTTCTGCCACCGTTACCACAGGCAGATGGAAAGAGATCTTGATGATGTTGTTGCTGAAGACAAGGGGTTGGAAATGTCAGGTTTGTCTCTGGAGCTGCAGTTGGGGCTGACTAATGCTGTAATCACCTGGAACAGCAGAAAGCAGCAGCCACCCCGGTTCTGTGTGAGGGGGGCAATGAGTAATGAGGGCTGGGGCTGGCTGCCGGCAGGGCTGCTGACAGCCACACAATTTGATGTGGAACATTGAAAATTGGGTTCCCCAGAGGAGCAGGAACAAGCACAAGGGTATTTTTCTTACGAATTAAAGCCAAAGAAAAATGGCTTTGCATAAGAGCTGCTGTTCTTTCTTAAGTGTGAGTTACATGTGTTTTCTTTGATTAGACACGTGCAGTTGAACTGGGTTTGAAACAAGCCCAATCCTTCAGCCTGACAATCTTTGTGTTGCTCTGAAGCTACAAAATGGAGAAGGCCCAAGAAAACACAGCAAATCTGAGTTTAGAGCAGGTTTCACCAGAACTTGTCCCTTCTTTATGTCAATGGACACAAGGTTTACAAGTCCTGGCCTATTTTCACACTGCTGTAAAACCACTGGTATTACAAATATTCTGAGTTTAAAACAGAAATAATTCCGTGGTGAATCGAGTTTTTCAGAATGATGGTTTCATAATTATTTGATAGTTTTTGTGAAGCCAATTTCAGCCAGCTGAAAGGGACTCATTTTCAGACAAATGCTCTGAATGATTTTCAAGTCAGGATGTCTTAAAATGTCTCGCACTTAGTGCCCAGAATGACCAATATTCACTGGAAATACTGTGCCACCTAATTTGGATTGTTCTTCCAACATCTTTATATCTTTATGTTAATCAGACTCAGTATTAAGGAAATTTCATAAGGGGCTTTTTTGTTGTTGTTGAAAAACAGCCAAAGCAGGGATGATGTTTACTTACTTTTATTGAAATACAGTCAGATTGGGTTTATAAAAAGCAGATTACTGCCTTCTGTTCCTCTTTTGTTTCATGTCTGGTTTCACTCAGGATTTCCTCACACAGCACTGCCATGCAGTGCAGCAGCAAATAATGCAGACTCAGGGCCTGTGNTTTTTTTTTTTTCTTCTGGGGATTTAAGATTTTGAAATTATTTATTTACGAGCCATGAAAATATCCCCAAAATGGATTTTAACAAGTGTGTAATTGGATAATTTGACAACTGGTAAGCTGAAACCCCAGAGATCAGGAATTACACTTCACCACAGAATAGTCGTTCTTCATGTAGAATTAATTAGATTTCCTCTAGATTACAAGTAGTAAGAAGAGTAGTCAATTAAGAGAATTATTCTCTTGACTTTTCCATCCTTCTTGCAGCCAGTGGTGTTAAGAATTCCTTTTCCTGTGAGATGTCCTCAGAGGCAGGGGGCCAGTAAGAGGCCGAGGGGCAGAGGACTGGGCAGTGACCAGCACTCAGCAGAAGTGGCAGGTGTTGTGTGCAGTTTTGGCTCACTCCCCCTCTGAGGGGCTGGTGATCCACGGGGCTGGGGGGCTGTGGGCTCCCGGAGGGCAAGCAGCCAGCAGGGCCAGGCTCCTGCCAGGGGAGGGGGATGTTTGCCAGCAGCAGTGCTGGGGCAGGCACAGCTATTCCTCCCAGCCCAGTCCCAGCTGGGTTGGTACAAATGCCATGGAGCTGCTGCAGAGCTGAAAACAGCAATGGCAATAATAATTCCTGTTTTGTTGGGCTGTTCTGAGCCCAGCTCACTTCCCTGGTTCACTTCATCGCCTGCCCATGCACAAGGAGCAGTGGCACCATCACAGAAGGGGTTAAAAATGTGGAGGCAGAATGGCTCTGGCAGTGCCAGCTTTGAGGCAAAACACTGGCAGTGGCCTAAAGGATCTGTAGGGAGCCTTAAGTGCACGGACAGGGCATGGACAGCGTGGAAAACAGGGAGGGGGTGTGGGAGGCACCCGCTGTGCCAGTGCCCCCGGAGCAGCGCTGGGCACAGCAGGGTCACCTCGGGGGCTCTGTGCTGCCTTGGGGTGTGGTCAGGGAATTTGGCAATCTGGATTTGTGTGCAGGATGTGCCAGGAACTGAAAGCAGTTTACAAGGAGGTCTCTGATGTTGTGCCTTGTCCCTCCCAGCCTGCCTTGGGGTGGGGTACAAAGAGCAGGGGAGGGCTGGAGGGTGATGATGGTCCTCGGCCAGGCAGGGATGGGCAGAGCAGCCACAGGGGATTCACGAGGGTGTTTGAGTCGTGCTTGGGCCTCCTGAGGTCCAAGGTCTGGTATCAGCACCTTCCCCTGTGCCTGGGGAGGAATTCAGTCTGTGGACTGCACAGAGAGGTCTTTTTAGATGCTACCAAGGGTTGTCAGGAGGAGCAGCACAAGCACAGGGCCCCCCGAGCGTGGTCCTGCTCACCTTGGCAGATCTGCCTGAAGGGAGGTGTCGTGGACCCAAATCAGCCAGAATAAAGATCTCAGAATGTAATGTCTCCTGAATGCAGAGAAAATAGAGTTTGTAACAGAACATTTGTTTCCCTTTTATTGTGACCTTTAGAGAAGGGACGAGGAAAAAGTAAAGCAGGCAATCTGTGCAGCTGAGATTTTGGAATACCTAATGTTGTTTTATAATGGCTGATGTCATTTCTAATTGTGAGGAGAATACAAAAAACCCAACAACATCAAAATGTGGAAAGTGTTCATTTTAAAAAGCTTGACATTTAAAGAGACTAAATTATAGGCATATAAGAAATGTAAATGTGAAATAAAAAAAGTCTGGTTCTTTTTCATACCATTTACTAGTAGTTCTATCATGAAATAACAGAATCACTACCCTGGAGTGGGATTCTGCAGAATTACTCCCCTGGAGATACAGCAGTCACAGTTCAAAGTGACTTTTTTCTGCGATGCTGAACTTCTATTTCCTAAACCCACCAGCTCCAAACAGAGGGAATGTCAATATTTAAACCACTCTACACCTTGCCTGAAAATCACTACCCTGACAATTTGAAAATAACTTGCTGGACTTTCAAATGTTCCAGCTGGCAGTAAAACCCAGTAATTGTTAACTTATGAAAAAAACTAGTGCAGTTTCATAAAGAAAGGCAATACATTATAGTGATGAGACTTTTCACTGCAATTCATGGTAAAAATTCCAAATTCTGGTTGTAATATTTGTGAGGCAAACCAGTTTTGATTTTAAAAATAATTGTCCCTGTTCCAGTGGAATCAAGGTGTGTTGTTTTCACATGTGTGTTTTCTCTTTGATCTTAAAAGGATGTCAGGAAATGGAGTTAAGTTTCCTTGTCAGAAGTGGGTACAGTCTAATATATGTATAGAGCTCTTTGCTGATAAGGTGATAACAGGAACCACTAAAAATGTGAAAAGCTTAGACATGAGAGGGAAAACAAAGCATTTCAACATTTAAAACAGAGAGGAAAAAAGCTGAACATATGTAAAAATATGTAAAAGTATACATCTAATTTTGTTATGAACAGGAGCAGAAAAGAACCGATCTGTACTGCAGCTGGCATGCAGGAAACCAAAGCTCTCCTGCTTTGGGGGCTTGGTTGAGCAGATGCAGGTTGAGCAGTAAAAGCCACTGTCAAATTTTATGGTTTATGGATGTGGGGTTTGTTCTGTGGTCTGTCAAATGATTTATTAATTTCTTATTGTAAAAAACTGCAATTTTTTAGACTTGGCTGTCAGCTTTGTCTCTGTCCCTCAGCTTCTGTAGCATGAGTGGAAAGTCCTAAGGAGGAGGAAAAAGTCCAGTTCCAGTTTTGTTCATCTTTTAATTTCCTTTTCCCATATTAAAGTGGAAGGAATGTTCAGAATGAGGAAGGGTGGTATTGGTATGAATGGACTGTTCTGTGAGCTGAAGATGGGTCCTTTCCTTGCTTCTGTTTTCCTTTCCATCTGTCTGCACACCCTAATTAAATAATACCCATTCTGAGGAGAGGCTGCTTTAAATCCATAATTGATGTGCAGTGTGCACAGCAGCCCAGCTCTGATGTCAGCTGCATGTGCTGGGCTGCACCACAAAGCTGAGAACTGGAGGAAAGGAGCTGGGCTGCCTGCTCAGGTCTGCAAGGGGGCTCGAAGGAGCAGTTCAGGACACTGCAATTATGAGACCTAAAGAGGAAGAGGATCCTGGGGGGGGGGGAGAGCCAAACCCTTCAGTATTTCACAGGAGTTCAGCTTTTTCTCACTGTCTGATGTAGAAATGTGGTGATGTCCAGCCTGGCAGGTTTTTGTGGTTTGCTTTTAAAAAATCCCTGTGCTCAGAGGATGCTGATGGCCCCGATCCTGGCCCACCAGGGCTGCTCTGTGCTCTCTGCTGCTGCCTTGTTCTGAGAGCAAAACATATCAGGGACAGCTGGGGACAGGAATCCCCTTTTTCATTGCAGGAGGAAGATCTGCCAAGTTAGCCTCTTGTCGTGACATTTAATTTAAAAGGAAGATATGGAAAGAGAAAGGGTTTCCAGGTGGAAGAAGTGATTCTTCTTCCAGTGACCCGAGGCAGAGGAAGGCACTGGGTCTGCAGTGCAGATCAAAGTGCCCATTTCAGGCATCCCAGCAGCTGAGAATGATGTTCAGTCTTAGGGAAAGTGAAGTTTTGTTCATATTTGGGACTGGAAGTCATAAAGAACTGGGTTAATGACTGGAAGAGATTGGGAAATTCCTGCACAAAATATTTTCCTTTAATTTCCATATGTCCCAATAATCCAGATTAGCAGTCCTGGAGGCAGCATCATCAGGGATCTCTTGGGACACTGAGGAGGCAGATCTTACTGCCTTGTCCACGTCTCCACTGGTTTCTCATAGTCCAGAAGAGTCCAAAAATTGAGATAAGAGGAAATGTTTGTCTGCTTCTCCTGTTACCATCACCCAGGGCTATCAATGAAGAACACAGTCTGTGGAGAAACTCGGGAAATTCTTGAGTAAAGGAAGAACTGTGTTGGTTTTCTTGCCTTTGCCATTTATCAGGTGCACTGAGGCTCCTCTCTGGAGCTCTGTCACCTCTCCCTGCCCTGTCACGAGCAGAGGCTGAGTGAAACAGAAGCCTGCACGCCCAGACCTTGAGAGCTGACCTGATTTCATCACCGGAGTGAATTCCCTCTGGGCATTGCACAGCCTGGTAGCCAGGCTGGGTCTGCCTCTGCACTGCCAGCAGCCCCTCCTGGGTGTTTGCTGCACCCAGGGGTGCTGTGGGACCTCACAAACAGCTGGGCAGCTGCCACCTCGGCCACATCTGGCTGATGGGTGACCTGCCTTGTCCTTGCTGAGCTGGCTGGGAGCCAGTGCCCTCAAGAACCAGATCACCCACTTGGCCATCTCCAGGGCAGAGCAGGTGGTGCTGCTCTGGGCGTGTGTTTGGTTTCTATTTATATCCTTTCCAGATTTATAGAATTTCTTGTTGCTTTCTGGAGTGGCCAGCATGGAGGCACTTTGAACTTCAATGACTTTTTAATAACTTTTAATAATGTTTTGGTTCTCCTTCCTGAAGGAACTTTGTTGAGCAGATCTTAATTGCAAGAATTGTTGCTGCTGCCACCTGAAAGCAGTTAGCAAACATGAATCTTCTGGGCAAAAAAAAAGGCTTAGCAAGGAGCCAAGCTCTCAGTAAACCCACAGTACGTTATGGTGGTGTCTGGGGCTGTTTGTGTCTGTAGGTGCTCGTGGATTAACCAGGTAAAGCTCCTTGTGCTGTTCCCCGGGGCAGGAGGCAGCTTGGTCACCAAAAAGCAGTTTGGCTGTGCAAGCACAGACAAAGCTCTGCTGTGGAACTGTTCTGGGATCTGTTTGTTGCTTTCCACACTGCTGAGCAGCGTGTCTGGCTCAAGGATGTCGGGCAGGTCTCTGGGTCCCAACGGGACAGTCTTGGAGAAAGTAACAACAAATTAATTCTTAAAATACCCAGGGTATTTGTGTCTAGTCACGGCAGTGCTATGACATTTAAAACCCACGTTACAAGTGGAGATTTAATAGTGTAAAAGAAGCAGGTTGCTGTCTCTGAGAAACCACCTGACACTTTGGTTGTCCCAGGTTCTAGACAAGACCAATTACAGAATTTAAAACGTGGCAGAGGAAAGCACTGATTTGGAAACACATCTTGGGAACATCAGGTACAGAGAAAAGGGATTTGTAATTTCTCCTCTGACACTGGCTTTCTACAAGTGCCTGAGGAATTCTGGCACAACAGAGTGATTTCTAGACCCAGCTGACCCTGCTGTACATGCCCCTCCTCACCTGTGGCAGACACCATGGGGACTGGTTCCTCCCTTCTGAAGCACTACAGGTTTTACTCAAACGTTTGTCAAACAGTTTGAATCCCTCCAGTAGGAATTCCACAAAGGCCGAAAATGGGAGAATTTGGATGCTCTGATGAACTGGATACACTAATTGTCTGAACTTCATACCTGTCTTCCCACTGCCCTCTGCTGGGAAGCTGATCCAGCCTTCCCGTGGATGGAATTTCATCACACCTCAGTGTTTGCCCTACGCCTGTGAACACCTTTGTGGTAACTTTTAGCTGGTTTGCAGCATCCCTGACAGAGGAAAGGATGCCCAGTCATGCCCTTTCAGAAGTCACTCCTTGCACTAGAAAATGTGTATTTGCAAAGTTCCTTTAGTAATGATAATTCCTGCACAGAAAGGACATAGGGTGGTAGCAAGGAAAAGGAAGGGTGGGAACACAGCAGCAGCTGAAGTGTGTTCTGTTAGCAGAGTGACATTTAGAATTATCTGCCACTGGACTCTTCTCTCCTTTTTTTTTAATCTTAAATGGATTCAATCAAGAGTTGCTTCATGAACAAATAGCTGGCAGAAAGCATTTAACTTATTTCCTGTTCTTTAATGTCCTAATGCTAAGAAGCATTGAAGAACAATTGCTTAAGTGATTAGAGGTACTTAGACTCTGATGATAAATTTATTTCCTAGCTATGGAATAGAGCCTCAGCCTGGGACTGGTCACCCCCTCCCTCCCAAATCCCCACCCACTGTGGGAGGGCCTGCAGTGAGTTCCCCACTCCTCTTTCCTATCAAGACTAAAAATCCCTTCTGAAATCTGTCCCTGTTTTGTTGTTGGGTGTTGGTAGCAGCAGCTCTCTGTGGTATCTGGGCCTTGCTTAGAGCAGGCTGATGGCACCAAACCCATGGCAGGTGTTGGACCCACAGCTTTGGGGTGGGCTGCATTTGGTGTTTCGCTTCGGGCGTTTGACAAAGAACTTCAAATGTCAACCTATGGAAAAGCTCTGTGGAAAACAAGTGCTAGTCCAGCTGCACCTGAAGTGAGCACTTACCTGTCACTGTGTCTCTGCAGGCACTGAAAGAAAACTCTGTTTAAGGGCTCTGATTGGTTTTATTTGAAGAAGGACTGATCTCTCCGTGGCCAAAGAGCAGCTTTTGTTTTGTTGCTTCTTTTTGTGTCTGTCTGATTCTCTTTCCACATCCATTCTCTGCCTTTTGGTTGAAACTAGGGAGAGAAAGGCAAAGTGAGCCTGTCACACTCTGCTTGCATAAATGGTTCATATTTGTTGGAGAAGTCCTCACCATTGAGCAAATGGAATTATTTATGTCACAAGAGGAACAAAGGACAATGTGACTACGATTCTTTATGGCTGCAGAAATCACTTGGAGCTGCCCTTGTGTAAACTGTTCACAAGGCATTTGACAAAAGGATTGATTTTCAGAATTCACTGGAAAGCCATGAAAATAAGCTCATTAATAAAGGTATCAGTACAAGAGCTGTGAGCTGCAGGCCTATTGACTTGTTCTTCCTGAACAGTCTCACAGGCTGATCATCAGCTTGCTTTTGGAGCCACTCGAGACAGAATCATTCCCATTTCAGAAGTGTTCATGTGGAGAGATTGATGCCCTACTTCTGTGCTGGATATCAGCATAGAAGTGTATGAAAAGATCATCAGGTGATCTTCAAAATGATTTTAAAGGATTGAAGCTGGTTATTTTTCTTCATGTGGGGATGTTGTTTCTATTGTTTCTTGCTAGATGCCTTCCATGGGAAAACTTGAGCTGAGCTTTGAAGGTGTCTGTGTGTTTGCTGTGTTTTATTTACTGTTTCTAGGAGAAAACCAGTGGGATTTAATATTTTCCTAAATGTCTGCAAAGCACAAAGCCTTTAATGCTACCTTGGCTAGTGGAAGATTTGCTCCTGAGTCACATCTTAAGGGAAAAGGGAGGGCCAATGAAAGAGAGGCATTTGTCACTTATTAGTTTAATCCAGGTTTATTTAGAGAGTGCTCGAGAACAGGGAATAAAAGGAAACTCATCCCTCTCTCTGAGTTACATGTTGGGGGCTCTGTGAGTGCTCAGCAGAGGCAGGGCTGGTGCTGGTGCATTGTTAGTTAAATGCAGATATTCTGTTCACCAGAGCAGGTTTGGTACAGCCTCGGATGAGATTGAGTTGTACTGCTCCTGCCTGCTAAACATCTCAGCTTGTGGAGATTATTATTGATTTGTAGGCTGTTTCTTCTCATTTTTTCAAAAGTGTGGATGGCCATGTGTGTTTTCAGTTGTAAAGCAAACCCTGCTGTGGATGTGGTTTGTGTAACCAGCCTTAGTTACGTTGTCAGGCACTTGCAGATGGTCTGGGAGCAGCGTTTTGGGGATGAGGATCCTCTGACAACACCTGTGGGATGTCATTGAAGGGTTTGAGTTTGGCTGCAAAGGATTCATGGGCAGTGCAGGGCTCAGCCCAGGCAGTCAGGGCTGTTTGGCACATATGGAAGTGAGTGCACTCACTGAAGGCTGCAGAGGGCATGAACTGTGACCTGAAAACAGCCTGATTGCTTAAATATGGAGCTCTCTGCATCTTTATTTTATAAAGCAGGAATGAGCGTGGGCAATGTTTCTCCTGAGCATTGCTGGAGAATAGATTGGAGCAGTCAGGGCATGTGAAATCCATTTCCAGAGCATATCAATAAAGACCCACTTCTGTCTCAGTGTTCTCCAGGCCACCAGAGGGGAAGGCTGCACCAAGCAAACCCTGTTTATGCAGGCAGAATAGGAAATTACACTCTGCAATGCCTGGCTGAGGGCACAGGTACCCCCTGCACAAATACTGATGAGCCTGTGCAAATGCTGGGTACAGGGAAAAAACAACAGCATCCTTTGAAAATTGATCCCTTTGGACCGAATTCTGTCCTTGAATTGCACACTGAATTTCCACTGTCGTTGGCAGGCTGTGCATGAATACACTGCATAGAAGAATTTCATCCTTACATTTTCCCTTCTTTTCTGCAGCTTCCTGCAGGTTTTTGTTTTCTCTTGGTTTAACTAATCAGAGCATTCCTGAGTTGCTGCATTAAAAGGAATTTTCTTGCGACCATTTACTGCTTAGTTTAAAATTATTATTCTTGAAAACCAGTTAGATGTCTACTGTAATAAAATAAAACTTTTACTTTATTCACTGTGCATTTGGAGGGTCATTGATATAATGGCTTTAGAAACTGCTGTGTGTAGGTACAGCTGAAGGGAACTTTACAGAACACAGACATGGAGCACAGATCATCTGCCTAAAATCTTTAACAATAAGTAGGAATTCCATGTGTTAATTTGGGCAACGACCTTTTGTCTTTGTTGAGCAGAGGATCTGTAAATTAAATGCCTATCAGGAATGAGAAATAGCCTGGTATTTGAGCAAAACCAATCAGCTGGAGCCTGAGTAGACTAAAAGAGATTGGGTTTTTTTTTTATTTATTTTTTTAAAGCCGCTGACTCCCACTGGTGTGACTTGAGGCTACCCCACCTCCAGCAAGGCATGAGAGCTTGCCATGCTGGTTCAGTGTGGTGACCATTTCAGTCAGGAGCTGCTGCCCTCCCTCTGCCAGCCCCTGTGCCCACCTCAGGCCATCTCTTGCTCTGTAGGGTGGCCAGGTAAGCAAGGTGGCCCCTTTCTCTCCTCTGGTAGGGGCATCCTGGGGTGAGCAGAGGCCTCCCCTGGGTCAGATCCCACTGTGAAGGAGGTGCTTTGCATTAATGTTGGTCTCCCTGGGCGAGATAAACCAACCTGACTCTGCAAGGATGGTCATTTCTGATCACCAGTCCCTAAGGTGCAGCGTTCAAACTCAGAAAATTAGAGGACCTTCAATGCAAGGAACATTCTGTCATCAGTCCTGGCTCTCATTTTAATCTGAGGAGAGGAAGAAAGATGTTTTCCATCCAACTTTTGGCTAGTATTTTAGTACTTCTGTTGAACTTCTATCTTTGCCCATCCAGGCTGACTTTTAACCTCAGCTTTTACTGCTCTCTCTGCATCTTCCCTTGCTACAACTGCCCTGTGCCCTCAGCTCAGGCAGCGATGGAAGTTCAGGTGGCACTGCCCAGTCCCTGCCTGTTCCAGTAGCTGTGAGTGGGTAACAGGAATTTCTCCTGAAGCCTGGGACAGGGGGCAGATCTGGGCTCTGTTTTTCCCCCTCATCTGAAGCCAACTTGGAACCCAAGTGTCACTTGGTGTGGGATTTAATGCAGGAGGGAAGTCCCATCCCATGGCATCTTCCTTCCCATGTAGGAACAGGGTAATTTCCTCCAGAAGTCAGTGGTGCCGTGGTGGGTGCTCTGCCTGCTTTCCTCAGAAATATCTTTGGCATGGAGTTAATATTTGAGTGTCCCTCTGCTTTGCAGAGTGTTCATGCTGGAATAGCTGGTGAGCTATCGAAGTTTCTGTGACACAAACCTGCTTCTGTCAAAGCATTAAGATTGTTTAAGTGTGTCACTTATGATAAGTCAATCCCAAAAAATCCATGCTGTACAGCAAGTATGGAAATACCTCATTTATTTGCTGAAGTCAGGTGTTCAGGGGATGCCAACACTGTATTGTTGCCATCATTACAAAGCCTCAGCTGGGAATAATCAGAGTATCTCACTCTTCATGACAGTTTTTTGGAAAGCAGCTTGTGACAGACTATTTAATGAAGCAGAAAGTGGAGTTGGGTTTGCATTATAGAATACTGAAATGAAATCTCATTCTCAAAAGAAAAAAAACCCTAACTTTCTAGCTCCTCTTCTTCAGATGTCTTCATTTAAATGCAAATAGCAGCTTCATCCACAATGAAATAAAGAAAAGCCTCTTTTTTTCCCTGGGAAACAATAATGAGGGTAAATTTAAGTCATTTCATTTTTGTAATAAGATAATCCTTTTCAATGCTCGTGGTAATATTATGATAAAGGTTGATTTAAAAATTATTATTTTTGAATAATGGAATGTATTTTTGGCTTTTGTAGAAGCAGGAATTCTGACTTCACTGTAACCCTGCCCAGATGCTGCTCCTGGGGTCAGAAAGTTCAGGGGTTCAGTCTGGATTCTATTGAGCCCAGTGGGCAGATAATCCACAATATTATCTGCAACCAAATCTTGTTCCACCCACACTTTATTTGGCTGATGAAAATGATGGTATGGCACTTGTGGGATTTCCCTGTGGTATTTGTGCACAAGCAGCTTTCAGCAGCCCAGGTCTGGGGGCACTTACCCAATTTAGTGCCTTTAGTGACAGGACAGGGGGTGACAAGCTGATTATGAGCTCCTGGAACAACTGGTTTGTCACATATTTTCCCTCAGCATCTCCCAGATGCTGGCCCAGACTGTACTGAGGATGTCCAGGGGCTGCTGGTGTGGGACAGAGAGTTGGTTTGTGTGCTGTGTCTGCCTGACCCTGCCCTTCTGTACCTTGGGAGGGGTGTTGTGGGATCCCCCGACGGGCAGCGATGCCAGCCCGATGAACTGCAGCCCCCTCAGCTGCCAGCTCGGACTTCTGGGAACTCCATCTGCCAGCTCTCCTCGGGACACCCTACTCCAATCTTATTGCATCTTTCCTAACTCAGCAGCTTCCAAGTTCTTCTTTCAGAAAATCCCAGACAGAAATGTTCCCTATCTCAGCAGAGCGAGGTCCAGGGTGGATAAATATGCACTGCAGAAAAGAAGTTAGAGCCTGTAGAGAAGAGGAATAAGAATTTCTGTAACAGCTTAATATCCAGAACTGAAAATCTTGCTGTTCAGCCATGGAAGGTGCAAAGGTGTTGTGGAATAGAGATAAACAGCAAGGTATTTCCAGCAGTCCAGAGAACAAAATATACTTTTATTAATGTGCCCTGTGTTCCTCAGAACTCGAATTCTTAATGCAACTTCTAACAGGTACCAGAGCATTGATCCAGGTCCTGAAAGAGAACCTGCTCCCTGCTGATTTCCAGTGAGTGCTCAGATCCACCCAGGTGCCTTCACTCATCTCAGGGCATTTTCTCGCCACGAATAAGCAAATGCCATTTTTTTTCTGCCATGCACAGATCTAATGGAAACAAGTAGGAAGGGTTCAAAATTGGCAAGGACCATTTTCTGCAACTGCTGTTTATGACCATTAGTGGTATTAGTTCCAATAGTGCTGTCAGCAGTATGTGTAGTGTTTTCTTGGTTAAATCAAGTCCTTTGGGATATTTCACGTTCATGTCAGTAATTCCTGGCTGCTTCTTCAGATGGCTGGGTTCTGTCATGCATTTTGAAGTCTCTCAGCTCAGCAAGAGGGCAGTAACATGTATTGTGTCCAAGATGGTCATTGCAATATAATATAGATATGTATTACCTGCATTTTGGTTTTCTTTCTATTGCAAATTTTTCCATTGTTAGACTTTAATTTGCACATTAAACACATAGTTTCCCTTTATGAAGCCAGAAGGGTTTTCTTTGCAGTGAAAATGAGTGGTTCAATTACCCTCCTACTAATGGATAAAATGTAATTAACATTGTCTTGAGGCTAATTTTCATTTTTGCTGCCATTCTGCTTAAGCTGAACATCATTCTCTGGAAAAAGTCAATGTGTCACTTTTATGAGCCCAGTTTGCACTTTAACACCAAGAAAATTAATTCAAGATACATTAACGTACTTAACTTCAAATCCACTGGAATGATCTGAGGACAGAAGATAACTCTAACGTGTCCTTTATGAAGTCACACCGTTTGGGGGGGAGTGCTTGATAAATGGGCTCCTATTTACGTGTGTGCACTTTGGAAAAGGGCAGAGTGGAAAAAGCACTTCCCAGCCAGCTGCTGCTCCTCAGCTTGCCAAGGTTTGCATCCTTCCACACGGGAACAGCCAGAAAACCTTTGTTGGGTGGACTTTCCCTCCACCAGCTTATCTTCAGGGACTGAAGCTGTGCAGTTGTGGTTGAGTTTTCAGGCCTGAGAAATACTGACAATACCTGTGGCATCTCTGTAAGGCAATTGCAGAGTGGTATCAGTGCATTTTGGGGCATATTTTAGTGTCTTAAAAGCCTGTAAGGAAAACCACTTCAGAAACAGAGGCAGTGGGTCAGAGCCTTAAGTGATTTCTTCTGTTCTGCATGTTTTTAAACACCTGGTCATGCTGGCACGAGTGAGGCAGCTGGGAGGTTTGTGCTTTCACTGGCATTTTACAGGCAGGTGTTTGTTAGGAAACATTTCTCTGCATTTAGTTTGGATTCTCCTTTGCCCACTTTAATCCTAAAGCTCATGTTTAGAGTCCTCTCTGGGCCCCTCAACACCACCTCTTTTCCTCCCTTTTGTTTGGATAAGACTAATTCCCTGCTCTGGGAAATGCTGTGATGTAACTGTAGAGTTCCCACCTCTGAATCAGTCAGGGATTCTTTCTAGCAGTTCCTCTGATTCTGCTGCCAGGGGTTCACCACAGCCTGAGCCAGCTCTTGGGCTTGTTCCCATTGGTGGTGCTACAAGGAGATCATGAACCTCTCCTTACCCTCAGTGAGCCCACCCCAAGAGCCCACTCCCACACCGAGTGGCACAGCAGACCTCTGGCATCGCCATCCTTTCCAAAGAGGCTCCTCGATGCCTGCTTTTGTTCTGGTTGCAAAAGTGGCAGCTTGATCTTAAATGTGTCGAGTGATTTGCTCTTGCTTTGCAGTTCTCGTGCATCCCCCGTGGACAGGTGTTCAGCACCTGCAAAATTGGAACAATAATAACCCCAGTGATGAAGAGAGACTGTGTTGTGGCTACGGTTTTGCTTTGCTCTCTATTGGGAGCACCTTTTTATAGCAGTAACCTCTGTGTATAACCCTGTAAAAATAAGTGGGATGTGATGAAGGCGTGCCAGGTGTGCAGAGGGAGATAAACTCAAATAGTTCTGTATTATGACAGCAGAATGGACTGGTTCTTCCAGCAAAACGTGCCTTTAGAAGAGACTGGAGGTTTCCACAGTGAAAAGCTCAGCAGTTTTACCTCAGAGGAGGCAAGGCAGTGTCCTGAATTCCTGAATGATCCCCTTCCCCTGATCTGGGTCTGCAGGAGTTACCCCACGGAAAAAAGGCAGTCTGGGGCTTTGCCATGTTTTAGGTACCCAAGGGCAGAGTTTGTAACGAGATTCTGCAGAATGTGGATGACAGCAGAATTCAGAGTGAACTTCCATCATGTCTTTGACTTTAGGAGTAGTTCTCATCCATCACCTGTCTGGGGTGAGAAAACCAGTAACAATCACAAATATATCCTGAATGCAAAAAATAGCTATTACTGATAAACTTTTCCTTCTCTATCTATTTTTAAGTCTGTTCCCAGATGCAAGGCAGGTACCAAACCCTGTGCTCTGTGAGAGCAGTGCCATGGAGGAGATGAAATCTCCCTGGCTGCTTTCCCTGTGTGGAAGGAAAGCTTTCTGTAGCTTCAGGAGCAGGGAAACTTCACAGGCACTGCTGTGGCTCCATCTGGTTCCCTCTCCATCCTTTCCAAGTGGCATCTGCACATTGTGGGGCCCTTTGGGGAGCTGTGGAGGGGTAACCCACAGACTTGCTGCCATCCCAGTCAGCCAGAAAGTGTAACTTCTTAATTACATTCTGGCAAAAGGCACAGCAGCCACTGGGTATGTGGCACAGAATGAAGCTTTAACACAGCTGCCTAATTTCAGCACTTTTTCAGTGTTTCCAGCTCCTTAGGCTGAGCATGTGTTTTAGTGCTGTAGGTCCAAGTGCATCAAATATATGAAGGAAAAGAGCAAAAGCACTAAATCCAGAGATAAGGCACGGTTTGCACCAAAGCAACAGATTTCTTCCTCTTTTCTGGATTTGAATGTCGTTAGAAAAAGAAATATGTTCCAAAATAAATCCAATTGCTCTGGCATTAAAATATATATATGTGTGTATGTGTGTGTGTATGTTGGTAACAAGGCTGTAAAAGGCCTGGCTGACAAAAGGGAACATGAAAAGACACTTTTTGTCTGTAATTCCCAGCCTGGTCCTGTGTACAGATTATGGTAAGAAGCAGTTTCAAAGGCACATTTTCCTGCCCAGGATCTGATCTCAGCAGGAATGCTCAGCCCACCTGCCCATTATTGTGCTCATTAAATCCCTGTGCCCAATCTCACCTTATTTCAGGGTCTGTCAGCATTTCCATTTCCTACCCATCTCATGTAATGCAGTGGCCTCTCCCTTTGTGCTGCACAGAGGTTATCAGTATGCTGTGGACACTATTGTATTTTACAATATATTTAAGAAGCAACAGGATTTTAAATTTTCAGGAACAGTTTTGTCTGAGGTGCTGGATTAGCATTTTAAATACATTTTTTTTTGTGCCAACCTCTTGGGTAAACCCTAATTATTTAAAAGGAAAAAGCTTTCAGAAATAGATGACATTGCTAATTGAAACAGTCACAAATAAAAAAATAATGTAAATGCTGTAAGTTAACCCAAACAATTTGTCTGTCTATAGGGAACATTACAGCAATCAGAGGTAGATTAACTATGGGGTGGAGCAGAGGGAAACAGGGAGTCTGTAGCAGCATTCACTAACTAGGAGCCAAAACTCATTTGTTGCAAAAGATGTGTAGCCTCAGTCTTTCTGTTATCTGATGGTGTGAATTATTAGTGTACATTATGGGTATCTTGCATCATTTCATAATGGTATTCCTAGAAAATTGCATTTTATTTTCCTATTAGAAAAAAAAAAAGCCAGGAGACAGCAAGAATCAAAAGCAATGTGTTACCTCTGGACACCAAAATTCTGCCTAGTACTTTCAAGAAGACTAATTATTTTGAAGCAGTCCTTCAAACTGAAGTTTAATTTTTTTTGTCCAGTAAGCATGCAGGGTCAGAGTGGTTTTAGACAGCTCATTTAGTCTGCAGTGTGAATAGAACCCCTAATTTGTGCATTGCCTGGCAGCCAGAGCCAGGAGGGACCCATCTCAACGCCGTCTGAGGTGCTGCCACGTGAGCCAGGAGGTTTTCCCTCTAACTCTGATCCCATTAATAAGGGTTTTCTCTCGAGTCCAGGGAAGATGTGACCAGGACTGACAGGGGAAGTCACAGAATGCTTCTGCACCCCAGGAGAGCTCGGGGTTCCACTGCTCGTGGGTGGTGGCAGAGCTGCAAACAAAGGGGGCAGGATGAGCCCTGCGCTGGCTCCGAGCTAAATCAGGGCTCTGGCCAAAGGGACCTCCCAGCAGCTGCATCCCTGGGGGTGCCCAGGAAGGGCATTTGATCCCCTCAGCCTCATCTCCCAGCAGCTGCACCCATGGGGGTGCCTGAGAAGGACAAGTCCCCCCAGCAGGGAATTCAGCCAGCCCAGCTTCTGCTGCTCTCAGTGCACAAAGCAGGGAGGTGATGAAATCTTGTGTCCAAAGGTCAAGCTCCCATTTATTAATTTCTTTCCCACTATATGGACACCTTCTTCTCTTCAGAACCTCTTTACCCACTTCTTAACCCTGGCTCTGTGAGTGCACTGTTTCAAGCACAAGCCAAAGGCCACAGGAATGGAAGCCAGGAGCTTTATTACCAGATTCCCTCAAATTCAAAACACCTTTCCACTGAGCAGCAAGCCAGCACTGACATCTCTGTATTTCAAAACTGGGGGTGTATTCTTTGCAGTGCTGGGGCTATTAAGAATTGTTCAGAGATAAGAGAAAAAAATGTTCTGGGCTGTGCTATTGAATTCTATCCATCCATCCTAATACAGTTTCAGAGCAAATCCCTCCATGTCATGTAAGCAGAGCATTAAAGGAAACAGCACTCAAGATGATGCTGTAAAATGTGCTTTAATACCACAATCATTTATTATGCTCATGTTGTATCTTTCGTAATAATAATAAATTTGAAAGCAAGTGTTTATGCAACATAAAACTAGCTTAAGGCTGACTTCAGAGTTTAGAAAGCTCCAAAAGCTGTTCAAAATCTCTCACAGGCTCTTAAAAAACTTAAATTCTTAGTGTAGGATTTTTTCAGTGAGAGCTCTTCCTTGTCCTCCTGGTGGACAGTCTTTCCCTGAGGTAGATGAGAGAGAGATATTTTTATGTCTCAAAGCTTTGCTCTTTGATCTGTCAGAAAGCCTTAGGTTCCACCCAAAACTCCCAGAGTACCCAGAGCCTTCAGAGCAATGTCTCAGACCCTCTGAGTGTTTTGCTGGCTTGGCTTCCCCAGGCTGTGTGTGCTGAAGGCTTTAATTGTGCTGTGTGTGCTCAGCAGTGCCTGCATTGCTGGCCATTCCCAGGGCCACAGATGGTGGGAGCCTCTTACAGTCCAGATTGCATTTGGCCAGAAGGAGAAAAATATACCAGGAGCCTCTTGATATCATGGCAGGGATGTGTCTTTCTCATTTGGTTTCCCCTTTTTCATGCAAGCTGCAGCCATTTGTGTTTCTCAGCTTCCACAGCTTCAAACAGTGCCGTGTTCCCTCTCCACAGCCATCATCTGTCCCCTGGACCCCGAGGTGTCTCTGCTGTTTAGTTTTGAGGGCAGACTCGGGGAGAGCAGCGGGATATGCAGAGGCACTGCAGTGGGCAGGAAGGAAGCTGAAATGCTGGGGTAAATTGGCCTGTCTGGGATGGGATTAAGGCTCCTGTTGAATTTAAAGAGCTTCCCCTCTGCAGGTCCAGGGAAGGAGACTTTATTGTCCCTTGCCATCATTAGAAGGAGAGCCA
Source organism: Lanius collurio (assembly GCA_020086605.1). Classification (NCBI taxonomy): domain Eukaryota; kingdom Metazoa; phylum Chordata; class Aves; order Passeriformes; family Laniidae; genus Lanius; species Lanius collurio. The sequence goes on along the minus strand of JACBWW010000031.1, from coordinate 10,286,436 downwards.
AGTCTCTGCCCAGCTGTGCAGTGTCCTGGCAGTGGTCAGGGAATGTCCCCTGGGCTGACCTGGGTGTGATGGAAGTCTGTGGGTGCTGTGTCAGAGGACATGGGTGTAGTTTTTGGGGTAGGACATTCTGTAGGGGGGCAGCAGCTCTTTGTCATTACAGTGACCCTCACACACGTTCCTCTGCCACGTCAGGAAATACCTGAAAGCAAAGTTTATCCCAGGATATGACACAGTTGGACAGTGTGGAAAAATTCTGTGTCCAGCTAATCCATTTGTTGTCTTCATAATACTCTGGTCCTTACTCTGGCAAGGAGCCTGCCCAGGAACACCTGACTAGTGGAACCCTCCCTGAAAATGTCCTCTGAGGTCAGGGCTGCCATCCACAGAACCCTTTGGGTTAGAAAGGAGCTGTGCACATTTAAAAATTCATGTGCTGCTTCCAACTCCCACTTGCCTTGCTGGTGCATCAGCAGGATTGCTGTGATGTTGGGGAGAAGTGAGGGCACAGAAATGTCCCGTGGCACACACTGGAGCTGATGCTGGAAGAACCTGTCACCACAAAGCTGGATTGACACTTAGCAAACCCCCTGCCTCTCCCAGATCAAGTCTTATTCAGCTGACTGGCAATGGATTATATTTTGTATAATGAGGTATGATCTAGCCCAAGTATTCAGCATAATGGAAGAACAATAAATCATTCTGGAGCTGTCAGCATAAGATTTGGATGCTTCCCATTACGTAAATAACCAGTGCCTCATTATACCCAGGAGTTTGTGTGAAATCAGGAGGCAGGAATTGTATTCTTTTGTTTCCAATGGGCGATAATTATTTTAAACCATTGGAGTGAATAGGTTGTAATTCATTTGTACCTCCCTTTTGTCTGCTGTTGAAGAAGACTTGAGAAATTGCCATGCTTGTAAGCAGTGCTGTGTGTCTGGCACTGATAAATGTATCAAACTCGAGCATGACTTTATCTAGGAAACAGATTTTGATAGCTTGCTAGGATTTAGGTCATTGGATAATTCAGTGCAAACTGCAAATCTTAATGCTATTGACAGAAGACAGAGCACAAATAGGCAGCACTTTCTATAAATCCCAGACCTGTAAGTAGCTCTCCTTTCACAGATTTATAGTAAATGTCCTTGAAAGCTATTCAGGAAAACGAACACACTGGCTCTGGATTGACAGGTTGGCTTTTCAGATTCATGGCACCCATGTTTGCCCCACAAGATGTGTTGTAAAAGATCTGCTTTATAATGGAACGTGGATCTGTGCAGAATGCAAACTTCTTAGGCTGTGCAAACTTTGCAGGATGCAGATCTGACATCCTGCAGGGCACAAGGAGAACTCCTCTGAAATTACTGGGGTCACATGGCTGCCAGGCTGATTTATCTGGGACTGGAGTAAGTTCCTCCTACTCAGCTTTTTGAATGTTAGAATTCTAAACGAGAGACTGAGATACACTCAGGAGTGTGGTTTGTGGGGAGGAAAGAAAGAAGACAAAGAAATTAATAACATCAAAAGGAAGGGTAACATTCAGTGAAAAGCTCCATGCTTTTCTGATACATTATTTGGTTTTGTTTAGTTTTAATTCAAACAAACCCCCAAACAACAACAAAGTATCCTTGAAGCACAGAATAAGCAAGGTATGTCCATTTTCTGAATAATAACTTGTTGGGCCTTCCTTTCTTTCTGAGGCTGGTCATCTTCTCCCTGCTGGGAATAAATCTGAAATGACGGGTCTGATTTCAAAGTTTCTTTTTTTTCTTCAAAAATTCACATCTAGCCTAGCATGAAACACTCTGTGACAACAGTGTAGTAACGTGTGTCACACCTAAAAGAGAGTGGAGACTGCGTGACAGACACGGGCTGGGCTCAGACTGATCTCAATCCTGGTTTCTCACTGCTTTAGCTGACACTCCTTTAATTCAGCGGTGGAACACACAGGGGGAAAAGCCTTTGCCAACCTCAGCACCTTCTCCAGCAGCTGTAAAAATTCCCAACACAGATGTTGTGTGTCTTGTCACTGAAATACATCCCTTGGGCTTTAGTGTCATTTTAATGAAAATCAAGGAAATGAAGGCCATTGTTTGTCTCCTTCAGGACCCGAGGGTTTGTAAATGAAGGTGTGAGGGTTTGTAAATGAAGGTGTGCTCGTCAGTCTCTCACCTCAGCAGAGGGAGAAGTTTGGGCATGTGAATTAAAACACCCTTAGTGTGCATTAGCACAGCCCTGCTCTCTGAAGTGCTCACATAACTTTTAGCAGTAACTTTGTGTTCACATCTGTAACTGCTGGGATTGCTGTAATGTTTTGACAGATGGAGAAACCTGGGGGTGTAAGTTTGGGTATTAAGCATTTTGTCAGATTTAAAATCGATTAATGCCTATTTTCTGCTTATACAGTGATAGTGGAAGTTTCCTGATTTGAGATGCATGTTTCAGAACTGCTCATTTCCCAGGAAAAATCAGAATAAGATTAGTAGGCGTGCAGTGTGTACATTATCTGTAATGGCTGTGCTCCCTGTGATCAAAGGCAGAACTTTTCAATATGCAATTGCACAATATCATGATCAAGAGCTGGCAAGAATAATCCCATCAGATCTGTGTAGGCAGGGTGATAACAAGTTGTTTATAGAAATTAATAGTGTGATCTTAAATTTTTAAGATTTTCCCATGAGTGTGCTTGACCTTTTCTTCTTCAAATGCTGTCATTTCATTTTCTGAGATTCCTTAGTTCTTCATCACTTACTTAGAGTCTGAAGGCAGAGTTCAGGTGTCACCTCTTGGTCAGGTGTAACTATGGTAACAAGGCAAGAATCAAGGTTTGTGGTCTTCCAACACACATTTTGCCTGGGGTTAATAATGACCCTGATATTTGCAGCACTTAATATCCCCAAGCAATTACAGAAGGAATTAAAGGAAAATGAATGAGAATATTGATATTGATAATTCTGCACATTAGAGACCAGCTGGGAAGGAAATTAAGTTCTGTGGTACATGGGGAAAGCAGAAGTTCAAACCCCACTCTCTGCTTTTCTGAAGATCAGAGAGGGACAGGACATGGCCTGGCCCCTTGTACCTGCAAGGGTCCTACTTCAGCCTCCTTAGACCCTTCAGGTGGAAGCTGCTGTGGAGATGGACGTGCTTGGCTGGTGCTGAGCACATGAGAGATGTAACACCTCAGTTCTCAGGGGCCTTTTCCAGGTTTTAATTTAAAGCTTTAGTGTAGCTGTGGCCATCCCAGTCAGGAATGTCCATCCCATCCTGGCTGATGGCTCAGCACTGGCCAGGCCCAAAGCTGAGCCATTTCAGCTGCCTCTGCAGAAAACTGACCCCAAAAATGTTCTTCTCTCTCTGCTGGCTCAGCAGCCCCGCTGGGTCCCAGGGGAGCTGAGGGGCAGCAGAGGGCAGGGCTGTGGCAGCCAGGGCTGGTTCCTCCTCCACAGCCCTGACACGAAGCTCTGATGCTGTCCCAGCTCCTGCAGGAGAAGGGCTCCCCTGCCCCCCCTGGGCTCGCATTTCTCCTTTTCCCAGCTGGGATTTCTGATCCACATCTTCCTGTTCAAGTCACAGACCCTGGGGGTTTAATCCCCTCCCTCCTGTGGGCTGCCTGATGGGCTGTTCCTGTCACAGGTGGGCACAGGGCATGGACTGAGTGACCCACGGGACCCTTGTGCCCCCTGTGCCCCGAGGCTGCTCTGGGCACAGCTGTGCCCTCTGCACTGGGGATGCTCTGTGGGATGGCTCCTCTGGAAGGAAGCAAAGGTGCAGCATCGATCCCAGCTCACAGAGGTGTCCATGTCCAGGGTCAGCAGCCCCCTCTTGGAACTGCACTGCCTGGGAGCACCTGAAATGTGCTGCCCCTGGAGCTGGCACAGAGTTCTGCCAGCATCTTACCAGTGTTAGGAGACCCTAAATGTTTTTCCCTGTTTTTTAATTAGAAATAGATGGGATCAGCTTGTTGCAGGTGAGGTTCTGCCCCTCTCTGCATTTGCTGTGGTCTGGGGGGGCTGAGCAAACCCCCTTTGGCCTGAGGTGTATTTACCTGCAGCCTTCAGCAGCCATAAATGTCTGTTCCTGTCTCTGCACATCACCCACGTGTGGCCTGGTGATGAATATGGATTAAATTGTGTTTTAAGTATTACTTCTCTGATTGCAATTTCGGGTCCTCCTCCTGAAATGGTCCATCTGTTTTGTTTGTGTTATCAATGGGAATGCTTTGAAAATTGCTTTGGTGCTGAGGAGAGCAGGAGGAAAACATTGCTTCACGGTGAGCATTTTGAAAGAGTGTTTATACCCCGAGCATCAAATTAATTTCCCCAAAGAACAGGTTGAGCTGATCAAACCTAAAAATGATCATTGGTTTTGCACATATTTGAATACAAATAATTTAATTTCAAAAAGTCTGTTAAATGCAGCAGCTCATGGTCATTTCCATATTTCCTCAAGCACAACATAATTATTTTTTTAGACTCCCTTTTCTTGGTTTTTACCATGGAGTAAGTTGTAGCACATTTTCTCTGGGATGCAGGCAGGTGCCACTCAGTGGCTGGGCAGAATCAGGGCACAGCTTGAGCCCCAATGTTCCTGATCTCAGTTCCTTGAGGTGCCAGCCAGGGGAGGTGGAGCAGCAGCGTGTCGTTCCTGTGTTTGCATTTTTAATGTTTGTCTGCAAAGCTTTTGATTCTCAGTTGAACTCCTCTGAGAATCCTAATGGAAAATAGTTGAAAGCTTTAAAATATCTAGAAATTCTGCCAGATCTTTGCAGGTTCTCAGAAATGTTTTAGCATGGTTAGAGTTCAGAACTGTCAGTCAGCCCTTTCAGGGTGTTTGTGGCTGAAGGAGGAGCCCGTTCCAGGCCAGCTCCCCTTCCTTTGTGAGTCCTTGGGTTCCACGCTTGGTAATTGCTGCCCTACTCCTTAAACTTGTTCTGAGCCTCATCTCCATGGGGGCAGGGGTCATAAACAGCAAAATAGACTGAAAAATGCCAGGACGTGACATAGATTACAAAAGTCTTAATTTCTCCTCCCTAAAATCAAAGTTATTTAATGCTAGAAGGGCAAAAAGCCCTTCAGTATCAGCCTGCTCCTCTGAAGGGCTTAACAATTAGGATGGAAAAGCTCCTGAATGAGGTAGAGCTGATGCAACAAATGCAAGAAATGAGGTTGCAGTTGGGTGATTTGCTCTGCACAGTTGCATTTAGAAACAGGTCAAACAGGAGAATATCCAATATTCTAAGAATAACCTTTGTAAATATGTTAGGTAGTGGAAAATAAACCTTTTAATTTGATTATAGGGAGCTTTACCAGTCATTTCCATTAAGCCATGCACTGCTAGGAGGTTGTGTCTCTTTTTGAGTCGAAACTGGTGTGTGGACCTGCCAAAACCTTGGAAGACTGTCACAAACCTCTCTCCATGGGTAAATGTGAATCTCATTACAAGGAAGTTAAAGTAGAAATCCTGACATTTTCGAAGCAAGGACCAGATTCTGATGTGAATGGTTCAGGTGTGACACCCAAATTCATGCCCAGCCTCTGAATTACAGGGAGCTTGATCACTGAAACTGCTCAGCAGGCAATTCCCAGGCAGCTCACTTCTACTGAATTTTAATGGAGTAAATTCACTTAATTACATCTGTAAAGAAGAATTTAGATGAGTAAAGGCACACAAGTTTGAAAATGTTGTGCTTTGACTTTTTGGGCGCCCTGGGATAGTGGAAGGTGTCCCTGCCCACGGCAGGGGGTGGAATGAGAGGAGTTTTGAGGTCCCTTCTGACCCAAACCAGTCTGGGATTGTGGGACAGGGCTCTGTGTGAGCTGGGATGGTGGGAGGACAGAGCAGTGCTGTGAAGAGAAAGGGGTTACTTGGCAGACAGCAGGGCTCAGGATAGCAGAAACAATATTTTTGTAGATAATTATGTAGAATAAATAAGCCTCGTATGGAATCTGTTCACACAGTTGTGGAAAAGCAGATTTTAATTTCTGAGCGTACAGTTTAATGTGAGCAGAATCTCTAAACAGAGAGTTGACACTGTTAACAAAGGTAATATTAGATTTGAATGAGAAACTTTGTATGGTTAATTAAAAATCAAAGGCACAGTTACCACAGAAGTAATTACCCAGGAGTATTAAATCAGTTGCAAGTCCAAGCCCATAAAAGAATTAATCAGGAATAATTTAATATTTGATATTGAGGGCTTATATTTTCCACTAATGCCAAAATCCATTCCATTAACCAGTACAATTCTTCAAGTCTATCTGCAAACTTGAGTCCCTAAACACAGGACAGTAGAGGAACAATTCAATGGGAAGAAGCTTTAATTATTGTTTTATAGCACAGTTCCAGTAACTAGAGGGGGGTTTGTGCTGAGAGAATCCCTCACTGTGGCCAAGGCTTGCTCTGATCCGTTGCTCCCCCAGTGCTGAGAGCAGTGCCCGAGGAATGATGTGAGAGCAAAGAAGCTGCTTCCCAGCTGGGCAGCTCAGCGTGTTTGGGATCTAGAGGTGTGCTCCAGTTCTTTCTTCCATTAATTAATTTGATTTCTCTTTAAATTGCAGTGGAGGTCAATGCATATAAACATTCCTGCTTTCTGTAGCCATGAATTTCCTGAGGTAGCTACATTAAATGGGAAAACCTAGTCTTCTCTTTGTTCTGAGCCCTGCCATCTGATGCTTTTCCCTTTTCTCTTGTGATGGAAGACCATGAATCTCTGGTCTTGGTTCTGTTTCACCAGACCACTGATCCTCTTGTGAATTCCTGTTGTAGCCTCTCTCATTCGTCTTTTTTTCTTGCATCACCTTTTTGGTTCCTGTGGGGCCCTTCTCAGCTGTCCTGGACATGCACAGGAAACAATTCAAGCAGGTTAGAAAAGGAAATCAAAAGGGATGATTTGCTTTTTTGTGATGAGAGAGTTGAAATGCTGGGGGTATTGGGGGAAATTCCTGAAGTAGAAAGCAGAAAGACATAAAAAAGCTCTGAATGTGGGGAGATTGTGATCACCATTTAACTCCTCCTAAGTTACCAACTCAGCTCAAAGTGGGTCTCGCTGAAGTCAGAGCAAGCCACCACAGTAAGTGACTCTGGAAAAGAGGCTTTTGTTGAGCAGAGCTGTCCTTTGCCAAGGTAGGTCAGGAGCTTTGCATGGGTTTTGGCTGCAGGGCCTCAAGCTCACAGTAAATTTTGAACAAACAAGAAAACCTGACCAAATAAAAGCAAGAGTCAGATGATGTTGGTCCAATGTGTCTGGCAGTATCTGGAAAAAGAAGCATTTATTATTGCCATTTAAAGGGTTTTGTCTTCCTTTTTAACCCAATAAATAAGGCTGTCACACAGCAGTCCCGAGCCCCCTGCAGCCATTTATCAGCTGGGCTCCTGCCAGAGCTGATGTCTGGGGAGGGCTGTGAACAGGGTGATAAATGGGCACACCAGGTCTGAGGCAGTTATTTATCAGATCAAGGGCTTTATCAGCCATCAGTAAAAGGCTCCTTACCTTCCCCTTCCTTCTGAACTGTAAACTTACCCCTGAATAACTTATCTAGAAAAAACTCATTCTTCAAGCAGATATTTATTAACTTTCAGAATTTAAAAAAACCCCAACAACTAAAACCAAAAGACCTTGAGGTGCTTCCAGTTGGATTTGGTTCAGCTCGTGGGCTCTCAGGAAGGCAGGTGAGCTCTTGGCCATCAGGTTTGCTCTCATTAAAAGCAGTGACGAGTTTGCAGTGGAAGGCAGCAGGTCCAGAATGAGCTGCAGCCCTTGCTGGGTGTCTGACCTTGGGAACAGCCTCCTGTGCACTCATCCCACACCACAAATGATTGATTTATCTGTCAGGGTGAGGGGTGCAGCCTGGGACTGGTCAGGTTCACGACTTCATAGCCGTTATGGAGTGAACAGTTCTGAGCACAGGGCTTTATTCCCAGGGGGTTCTCATATTTAACATGAGGAAGAGCTGGAGGAAGCAGATGGAACTGTTACCTTTGCACTGACACCAAAAGAATTACTGGGTGCAGACCTCTGTATGCACCAGATTAGGAAAAGACTTCAGATGTCCTGGGTACAAAATCTGTAATTTGATGTCAAGTCCCGATGTATTTCCTTGAGGACATTGGGCTGATACCAACACAAGTTCTCTACCAATCGTTCCTGGAGGATTAGGCATTAAACAACAGTCACAGAACACAAATACAGTCTTAGGGGCATTGAGTCTGAGGCAAGCATGTTCTCCAGGATATTATTACAAGATTCTTCATGTCTTTTTTCTAATGGCTTTTTGGATTCCCTGCTTTCAGCCTGCCACAACCAGCTTTACAAGTGTCCAACCACTCTTTTCTCTGGTATTAATTTTTTTTTCCTGTTGTGAAGCCTTTGTGCTCATTCTTCTGTCTGTCTAACTGCTTCTTAAGTTTATTGCTTTTCTGTGGTGCTGTTAGGGATTTTATTTCCCGACTGGTATTGCTTTTTAACTATTCATGTAAATCTGTATCAGTTCAGATTCATGCAGAAAAAACAATTTGCCACAAATCTGTAAAGGCTAAATGATCAAAGCAGAGCTTGTGGGCTCACTACTTTCTTTCTCAGCCTACTTCCAGACCTAAAAATATGTTATCTTCATTCAGGTTCTGATACTGCCCTTTACCATGGCCTTTATCTGTGGCAGGGGACTCAAATGCACGGGTCACTTCCTTGGCACCTCTGCCAAATCAGCAAAGGTGCAGCCATTTGTGTCTCAGCAGTCCTGGCACTTGTTGCCACTGGCTAATCACAGAGGAAAAGTTCTAAGTAAGTAGTGCCACTGAAGTCCAGGCACAAAAATACTCTGTGGGCATTGAATTTGTAACTAGGGAGATTGTTAGAAATCAAACTTTGGTTGGTGTGCTGTATTAAAAAAATAAAAATCGTAATTTTCTTCCCAAGACCACATGCAAAGAGCTGAAGTTTGTGGCTCCTCAGCTGCAGGGACAGCAGTGTTATCACCAAAGTACATGGGGATAAATGGCCCTCACCCACTTTTGTGCCTAAAATAGGGTGTGAGTCCCCTCTCAGGACGAGGGGGGATGAGTTTAGCCACAGTGGCAGGAGGGTGCAGCCTCTGCAGGCAGGGACCAGCATCCTTGTCCATTCACTGCCGTGGATTTTTTGTAAGGCATGCATGCTGTGACCCAAATTCTGTCCTGGCCATCATGGTGTCCTCACGAAGGTCACGGTCACATGTCTCAGAGCAGACTTTGGCCCCATTTGCCATATGGGAGCTGGAACATCATATTTTTTCTGCATGTCCCCTTTGTTTATTTTTGTGTTTCTGTTTAAAGCTCAGATGAAGAGCTAATTACGAAGCCAGCAGAGCCCGCTGGCTGCCCCGCTGCTCTGCCCTCAGTCTGCTCATGAATGAATGGTGGGTTGGAGGCAGCTTTCCAGGCCCTGTGATGGTCCCAATTTAGCTCAGGCTGCCCATTGCCTGACATTCCTAAATAGGGATGTGCTACACAAACTGCCTGCCCAGTCTGGAAGGGGATTTTGGAGCAGGCAGTTTAGTCACTTCTCCTCTGCACTGTGACCTGGGGAACACGAGTTCTCTTCTCCTTTTTCTTCTCTTTAGAAAAGTGAAACACTAGCTTGGTCCTTGCTGTGTGGTTCTGCCACGGGAGTTTACATTGACTGCCACTTTTGGGCAGATTTCATCCCTGCAAATGTGCTGTCTTCTCACTGTCACTGCACCATTTCCTCCTTGTCTTTCCACCACATTTGGTACATCATCAATGTGGCTATCAGGATTTTCCACATGCAGCAGGGAAATGGGATGGCAGAGCTCCAAGGATCGCTGCTGGCTTTGCCAGGGGAGGCTTGGGCAGCTCATAACCTCACTGCTTCTCAGCTTTCCCCTCTGGAAAACTGCAAGAGCAACAGCAGAACTTCTAAAATGATGGCAAAATCAAGTCAGAATTGATAAATGTGTTGATAAATGGATTTCATGATCTTAGAGGTCTCTTTCAACCTCTGTGGTTCTGTGTGCACCTTGATTTGCCTGCTTTACTAACAGGTCTTGCTAAACCTCCCAGAGTTAAACTAAAGCTGTGGGAGATGAGAGGAGAGGAACAAACGTGGCTGCTGGAGATTTGCAGCATCCTGTAATCACTGTGCCAGAGCTGAATGTTAAAGAGGGCTGTGAAGTACCCAGCTCTGCGGGTGTCACGGGGAGCAGCGGCTGTGCCCGTGGAAGAGGTGACTGGTAGGCATTAAAGGCTGGGAGGATTGCAGGAGATAGAGGAGCAGCTCGGGAGGAGGGGCAGAACGTCAGGGACTGCGAGGGCACTGTGAGGCAGGGGCACTGTGTGCCCAGGGCAGGGCTGGGTGAGGAGCCCGGGAGCTCTGGGGCTCTGCCCACAGGCCCCACACTCGGCATCCAGGGTCACCACGGGCGTGTGGCACACGGCCACTGAGCCATGGCTCGTGGTGGCAGCTGCGATGGAAGGTGATGGAACGTTTCCAGCAGGGCTTTGGAGTGCAAACAAAGCCGTGGGAAGCACTGGCAGGCAGAGCCCAGCAGATGTGTGGTCACTGCACATCTGTAGCTGTTTTCGGGTGAGAACGTGTCTGTTGGTAAAACAATAGGAAAATCTGAACTTATAAACCACTGGATCTCCTTTTGTTCCAGCTCTTCTGCATTTCTCAGAGGGCTCTGATGGGGCCTGATCCCCACACGGTCCAGGTCTGGGGAAGCCTTCCACAGGAACTCTGCTCCCCAGCAGCACAAGTGCCCATCATTTGCAGGCTGGCACCCTGGGATAGGTAGCAATGCTTTTCCAAGGAAGTTACTGCAGCTCTGTGACCCCTGACTCATCCATGTGTTCCTGTAGTAGCCACAGTTCTGCCTGGGCTCAAACACACCCCACACGTGGGAGGGCAGGGATGGATAATGGATGGATAATGGAGTGTGGGAGCAGGGAGGGCTCTGCTACCACAGCAGCCTCTGTTCCCAGCCGTGCCCAACATTTGCTGTGTGTCCCACATTGCACAGGCATTCCCCAAGTCCTGCATCCTTTAGAAAAGGGAAGTGGGACCTGCAGATTCTCTCATCAGCAGCTACCCTTCCCTGGAGAAGCTGTGGGTCCCCATCCTTCCCTGTCCCCTTCCCCTGTTCTTAGATTCCTTCCTGCTCCACCTCTCCCATCCTTCCCAGCCTCAGCTCTCTCCCAGCTGGTCCCTTGCTGGCTGTGACAGTGCAGAAATGTGCTGGTGACCACAGCAGGGCAGGTGGGGATGCCTGGTGGCACCAAGCCCTGAGTGCCCCTGCCTGTCACCCCGGGGCAGCAGGACAGGAGAGCAGCGAGTGTGTAGCCAGGAAATTACACAGATTTTGGGGCTGTCTGGCTCTGAAAAGCAGAGAATAACAAAATAAAACCTGTCAAATTTCTCTGCTGGGTATTTGTGCATCCTAAGGTCTGCTCTGAGGTGGTCCTTGTTGGCCAGGCCCCGAGGAGCCGATGGCAGATGGAGAAAGGGCTCCCCAGCTGTGTCTGTAGGATTCCCTTTGGATCATGGAGCACACGGGGTTAGCACAGGGTAGAAGATGGGAAGGATTCCTCTGCAGCTGGGAATAGAGCCTGGGAACGACAGCCCCAAGCTGTGAAAGAAACAGAATTTTAAAGGAACATATTAAACAAGGCCAGTGATTTGTTTGGGGATTGTTAATGCTTCCCTCCACGAAAGCAGAGCTGTTCCAGTCTGACCCCCATCACACTGGCTCTGCTACACATCCCACCAAATATTTACCCTGCCAAGCTGCCTTGCCAGAGTCTCCTTGGCATTTTTTCTTTGAAGCGATACCCCAGAGCTTCCATTTTATTGCTGGAAATCCCTGCATCGTCTCCCACAGCCCACCCCTCGCAGAGCTCCAGAACCCCCTGCAGGCACCAAACCTCTGCATTAGGGCTTCCCAGCTGCAGGCCCCTGATCAAAGAGCCTTCCTGCTGGCACATCAGGCTGGCCCCGAGACACTGACCCCACGTGTGAAATTCTGACTGCCTTCAGCCAGTTCCACACGTCCCTGCCAGTCTCCCCAGCCTCAGCAATTGAGTGGCATCAGACACAGGGTTTGCCTGTACCTCAGGCCAGATCCCCAGCTCTGCTCCTCTGGAGGGTCTCTGTGAGGATCAGACGAGCCTTTCCCTCCTGGGATGGTGTCTGACAGCGCTGGCAGCCTGCTTAGGGAGAGCCAAGAAGAAATCCTCCCCAAATATGTTTGTTTGTTTGCTTTTAAGAGCAAACCTTGTTGATTATCAGCTAAAGCAGCCTGTCTAGAGCCCCAAATCAAGTATGCACACACAGCTTCATGGAGTTACAGTTTGGGGCCTGTGAATTAATTAGCAATTTCTCTGAAGAATCACAGCCTGCCAACTTTCAGGCTTCCTGGGTCTGACTTTGATAAGCAGTGAAGGTACATGACAGCTCCCTGGGAGGGTGGTAGCCTACTTAGCACTGCAAACCACCCAGACACCAAAGGATGGCTCCCAGAAGGATGCTAACACAATTCCTAAATGTTACACATCAAAGGGACTTTGTCATCTTTAACCTGAGACAAATTAAATTTACACTGCCTTCACAGCTGGGAAGAATGTGAACTCCCAAGGGAGGGTTTGCCTCCCCAGCTGCCAGGGTGTGCAGGAGACCCAGTACAGCCTGGTGGCTTTGCTGGTGACATCACAGCCTGTCCCAGTGCTGAGCAGCTCATTGCTCTCTCCAGACACTTTGCCTGTGTGCTGTTTGCTCCCACAAACAGAGGAACCACAGGTTTAAAATGACACATTTCTGCTCTGTGAAGTCACTGTCAGAGACCTTGAACCCTTGGGTGCCTCCATCCCAGCAGCAGAGCTGTAAATAACAACGAGCCCCGAGAAGGGAAGCAGCAGCCCTCACCGTGGCTTTGTTGTTGCATTTGTTGTGTTTGCCGTGTTTTACCTGCAAGGAAACTGTTCCCTGTTGTTGGCTGGGGCAGCCTGACTGTGGCTTCGAGCTGTGGGCTGGACACTGCACAAACACAAACAAAACAAAGATCCCTGTTTTGAGCCATTCCAGCTGAGCCACTGGAGACAGACAAAGGTGTGGAAAAGGGACACAACAGGCAAATGTGTTTTTCTCTCCCTGGGAATGAGATGATTTATTTCCTGGCTTTTCTCATCAGTTAAAGATGTGGAGTTGCATCCTGCAATCACAGGCAGTTGGGATTGCCTGTCTTTACAACACACCCCAGTGAAACAAGGGAATTACCAGCCTGGGCAGCAGCCTGGCTCTGCTGGGGCAGGGACAGCAGCACCTGCATTTGGCTGCTGAGATGCTTTTCTTTCCTTCTCGAGCTTTTTACTGAACATCACAGGGTGTGTAATGAGAAACCTCTCGCTGCTGGTCATCTCCTAATGATGCCACTTTTCCTTTGTACCACCTGCTCTCCTTTTGCTCCTTCTCTCCCTATTTGCTACACACAGCACTGTCTTACACATTTAGCTTTTCTTCCCCACCCCCTCCTCCAGCCTTAGCAATAGAGTCTGTCTATATCGAGATGAAAGTTTGTTAGTGAGAATATAAAAGAGCTTAAGGCTTTGCAAAAGTTAAGTCTGAGATTAAATATAATTAGGTATTTTTCCTGAATGCTTTGTGTGTGACAGTAGGAGGGGCAGAGAGTCTCTGATTATGCCATGTTACTTTTTCCCCACAGCACAATCCAACCATTGGCTGTTCTCTGTTTTTTAGCTGGAAATTTGGGATTGTTGGGCTTTATATGTATTTGAGGGTTTGTTTCACCACTCGTCATTGCCACATCTGCACCCTGCATCGATTCTGCCCCAGTGAGGAGGAGTAAGAGTGTGGCTGGAGGTGTCACCCCCCATCACATGGAGTCTAAATTATTCAAGGAATCACAGGCTGAAGGAGAAAGGATAAAAAATATATTCAAGCATTGATTCTGCCACCCACTCCTTTCTAAACAACGGGTTTGCAATCACATTTTACCATTAAAAAATCCATTTTCCCTTCTCTATCTGCTGTGTGGAAGAGTTGGAGTCAGCAGGTAGATCTGTCCAGAGAAAGGAGCTTTTGGGTTTCTGTGGATGCTCCTTTTTAACCCTGTGTCAGCACATCTGACCGTGCAGCTCTCCTGCCTTACTGAGCAAGAAAGGGAACTGATTAAGTAGCAAGTGCTTGAATGAAATGTGATTCATTCGCTCACATCCCCCCTCCTCTCCCCCATTCACAGAGACTTCAGATTTCATTCTGCATGATGAAAGGTGCCCACATTAAACCAAACATTTAACCTTGAAGTTCATGTCAGTCTTTTCACATTTTCACATTCAGGTTTCATCATTGTTTCTCGCTGCAGTATTTCAGCTTGTACTTTCAACTCTTCTGTTTATATTAAAAGTCTCACAAATTAATGTGGGTTATTTCTGGCCACTGTTCCTTTATTCTTTTGGACCCAGAAGAATTGCAGCTAATTTTTCAATATTTTTTCTAGTGCATCCTAAAGAACCTGGAAACAGCAGGGGAAATAAGGAAATCAGAATTATATTTTATATATTTCAAGCTGTTTGCAAGCTCAGAGCTGACAATAATGTACTCCAGGCGAGGAAATCTGCTTTGGAGCAATTTAGGTTTCTCTGCACCACCTTGTATCTAGCCCCACCAGCTGCTGCTAAAACTTGTACTTCAGCTGCCATAATCTTATCATTAAAGGTGGATTTAGGTTTTAAGAACCGATGAACAAACCCCTTTTCCTTGCAGCCACAAGGCTGGGAGATGACTCTGCATTTCAGGTGCAAGCTCAGCTTTACTCCAGCACTCAGCACTAATCCCAAATAATCGAGGGGTGGTGCACGGACCGCAGCAGTTCTGTGGAGAGGCAGCTCTGGCCTTTGTTGTTCAGCTGCTGCTTCCTGGCTTTTCAAATCCCTTCTCTGTTGCTGGTTTTGTTTCCTACCCTTGCAGTGGTAACAGGGGGAAAAAAGCTGGGTTTGACCACATCCATGAGAACGTCAAGCATTTAGACTTTATTGGTTTAGAAGCTTACTAAATTTAAACAGAAGCATTAACATGGCCATAGGCTCTCTTGACAGTTATAAACTCTTCCTTGGGGGGATTTCTGTAATGCTTTCTAATCAGCTTAAGGAGTTAATTAAACAGCTGTCACTTAGCTTCTTAATTCTGAGACTTGATGCTAAATAAGATTTGAAATTAGTTATGCATGACTGAAACATGGATCCTCTGATATGGGCAAGATGGCTTCTAGCTGAAGAGGAGGAAAATCTAGGTCTTTTTTTAGTTAAATAGTGAAAAGATCCAAGGTGCTACCCTGTATTAATGCTCTACATGATTAACAGAAAATACGTACAAGAGAAGAAAATAGAGGGCGTTAAGGGATGTCAGATGGGTGGGATTTTCAGGCACCTATTCATTCTCATTTGTGGCATGCTTTGGACTTCAGCAGATTTCAGGGATCAGTTTATTCTCTCCCTGATTGCAGTCTGTACATAACCCAAAAGCCAAAATACCTATGGAAACCAGAGAGGGACATGCTTGATTTCTGAAATTACATCTTTAGCCTGCAAAGATACTTTCCAGTGCTAGAATGAAGAATGTCACTGGAGTTCTGCTGTGCTCCTAGAACATGAATTACAGTGCCATGGGGACTTGTTAATCCCTTTTTCCCTGTGTATTGTAGTAGGACAAGCACTTCTCCTCCTGAAGGGTGTGAGTGTGGTGGGTGGAATGATGCACTTCACATGCAAGAGAAAAGCAACAATATTTTATTGATTCTTTAGGCAGGGAGTTAACCAAGTCCCATGGTAAATGGGGTTTGATGGGATGGGTGCCAAGGTGCCCTTGAGCATTTACAGGCAGGGTCACACAGAACTGTCAGGGAGAGCCTCCCTTGGGGTCAGGAGGTTCAGGAAGAAACCCCTTGTGTACTGAGCTGAGAGTGGAGCTCAGGTGCAGCTGGATCAAAGCTAAGCAGGAGTTAGCCATGCAGTCATTTCTTTAAAAAGTGTATATATATATATATATATATGCACAAACATTAAGAAATACTGTGTATACACAGACAACTGGGGGCAGAAACAGACATTCAGAAAGATTTATAAAGATATTGTTAAAGTCCTTTTTTTCACCTGAGGAAATATAAGGCAAAAGATGTCTGAAGGGAAATTAAATTTCAGGGAAGCTACCTATTAAAATTGAAAAAACTAATAGGTATTCACTTCTGCATTTCAACTTAAATAGATGCTTACTGTGTACATCTTCTGAATATGTTTCTGCTGGAGGGCTTAATATGCTCAGGTATTTATTATGAATCTCTTCAGTAAGCAAAGAACACTCACTCCAGCATCTTCTTTAAAGTATTACTATTTATTTACCGTGGTAGCAATTTCAGAGTAAAGATTACCTGGTCTTCCATTTCTAATACAAGAAGATACATGTTTTTTCTCTGATTATTATTTCATTTTATTATTGGAGGGGCTCAGTGTAAGTGAATTATAGAGATATGCTGTGTTAATAGTTAGAGAAAGTTCAGCATTTTTTTAATAGCTGCTGAGGGAATCAACTTTTAACAGTGAGACTGTTTGGCTGTAGCTTTGCAAAAGCATAACTATTCCCACCCTGAAGTGCCCTGACACCTTATCTCCTGTAATCTATGTTAGTTATAGATAAAGAACATAATATTTCTTCAGGAGATTCTTTTTTCACTCAAGCAGCAAAAAGCAAGAGTTTTAAATTGGTAACTATTGAGATTTATAGCTTTTACATGCTGAGGCTCTGCACTGTAAATCTCAGTGTAGCTAAATAAGTATCATGTTCCTTTCCTCAAAATGAAGTAATTTTCATATGGTTTCACCAGGGGGACGTTCAGCCCTTTCTGGCCATTAAACAAATGCCTGAAGGAGCATTTTGTGTGCCCCTGCTGTATAAGTTGGTGTAAATGGTTATTACTGCTCTTTTTTTAGGGGGGAGATGCAAACCAGGTGCCCAAAAAAATCATCCTCCGAGTCCTTCCACGTAGATGTACCAAAATCTGTGCCAGCAGAATACCCAGCTCAGTGACTGCAGGGCAGGTCAGCCCAGTTCCAGCCCAGTGCCAGCCCAGTGCCAGCCCAGTTCCAGCCCAGTGCCAGCCCAGTGCCAGCCCAGTTCCAGCCCAGTGCCAGCCCAGTGCCAGCCCAGTTCCAGCCCAGTTCCAGCCCAGTGCCAGCCCAGTGCCAGCCCAGTTCCATCCCAGTGCCAACCCAGTTTCAGCCCAGTTTCAGCCCAGTTTCAGCCCAGTGTCAGCCCAGTGCCAGCCCGGTTCCAGCCCAGTGCCAGCCCAGTGCCAGCCCCGTGCCACCTGCTCTGCTCTCCTCCTGCTGCAGAGACCCACTGGGTGGCTTTGCTCTCCTGACACTGAACAAGCTGTTGATTTGAAGGTCAGAGAACCACCTCAGACATTTGCATGAACTCCAGGCGTTCCTCCTTGCCCCTCACCTCCCTCATTTCTTTGGGAGAGACAGGGGACAAGGATTGTTTGGGAGATTTTTGTGCTGGTGTGAGAAGCAGCGATCCCATCCCGTGTTGCTCACTGCAGGGGTACAGCCCATGCACAGCTCTGAGAACTCTGTGTTTCTGAACGTGGCTCTGGGGCGTGGATCCAGACAAAAGCTACAAAACTTTGAATCTGGGCTCTTTGATTTCAGGTAGAGACAAGATGTACTCGCCTCCTTACCTCAGAGTCAGGGAGGAACGTGCTCCTCTGTGAGTGCTGTCTCTGGAGCTGCTGGCATCATTTGGAGCTGGGTTAAGCACAGAGCTGCCAGGCTGCAGCGTCCCACGGGGGCTCTGGGGCACCACTGAGGCCGTGCCACGGGGCTGTGCAGCCAGGGGGGCCCTGGGCACGCAGCAGGTCCCGGTGGAGAGCAGGGCAGTGACAGGAACAGCTGGGGCACCACAGCCCAGCTGTGCAGGCGTCCCACACAGGGGCAGGGAACAGCTGGATCAGGATGCACTCTGTGCTCGGAGTATCCAAAGCTAGCCCTGGAAAACTCAGAGACTCCAAAGAAAATCGTGGGGCTTTTGAGAATCATTCTCAGTTACTGGCTCTTACCAGGGGAAATTACATTTGCCTTTGGTAGGCAGACCTCATTAATCACCCTGTTTCAAAGGCTTGGTTATTAAACTTCCCTTTGCTTTATGAAATAATTGCAAGGGTCACACTGTAAGGGATCCACAGGAGGGAGTGAGCTGGTCCTGCTTGGGGGAGCAGCTCTTTTCAGCTTGTTCTGAGGTGTGAGCAGCTTGGTAGGTGGTGTGGCCTCGAACAGTCCCAGTGAGAGGAGATTCATGCCCAAGTGTTTTCGAAACCAACACCAGGACATAACAGCTGGATTCTGTAATTACAGTGGATGCTTAACAGTGTTTGTTCTGTCAAGCTACCCCCATTTGCAGCTCTGTGGACCCCACAGGAGAGCAGCAAGAGCTTCTGAGTAACCTGCATGCAGTAGCTTTGGTGCAAAGCCCAGATGGGGAAAAAAGTCAAAGAACCTGGGAACTTAATTGCAAATCTGAGAACTCAGTTGCTCAAGCAATATGTTCTGCACCGAGAACAAATGTGTGCTCAAGAGAGACCTGACTGTACAGGCAGATATTCTCACCTTTGTATGAATTATAATTTCAAAATATCTGAAGGGCTTTTGTACTGAGAGAGGGAGAGGATTTTCTTCTTAAGTCCTCTTTTTGTGGAATCCTCTTTCTCCCTTCCCTAAGGGGGATCATGGTGAGGATGGGGCAACCTTAGCAAAGCAGCTATCAAGTGACCAGGAGGGGTTTTTTTCCTTTCTTTAAATACCGCTTTGAGTCTGAATAAAGTGTGTCTGTTTCTTTAAGCAAGAGGAAAAGGTCTTTTTGATCTGAATGCTTTAGAGGAGAGAACTCTCAGCTTCTCCCTTTTAGCCCAAGAGGCAGTAGGAGCAGCCATCATCTTCTGGCAACTTGGTTCCAATCTCCTACTTTGTTGTCTTCCACGAGTAAAATCAGGTCAGTCTCAGAGCTCATAGTGGGAGCTATTTAGATAATGAGAATTTAGCACTTGGGGGGCTTGGGAAGCTTTTATTGCACAAAAGCCAGCTGAAATCAAGAGCCTCTTGTTCTACAGGATGGTCCAAGCTTCACAGGCACAGCTCTGAAAGGCTCAGAGACCTTTCCAGAAACGAGCAGGATCTTGCAATTAGGGGTGGCAGCAATTTGTGCTCTGAGGGTCTTGGCAGAGATCAGCGATTCTGTGGTGCCAGACAGAGGTGACACCCAGGTGACAAAGAGCCCTGTTTAGTCTGATGCTGTTCAGATAATCAGAACTCAGCACTTTTAACTAAGAAGTGGGGAATCAAACGGGAGGAATGTGTTTTGCAATAATCCTCATCACAACGCAGGCACTGCTCATCATGGAGCTCGTTTTGTTTAAAGAGCCCAGGCCCCCTCAGCATCCCTCCTCTTTCTGGGAGAGGCTGGGTTTGCATGAGCCTCTTTAAAAGGTAAAGAAAGAGTTGTGAGTAAGTGCTTGCCCAGCAAGAGCCAGGATAAATCCTAGAAAACTGAGGAGGGTCTGATTCCACACAGTCCCTTACACAGGATCTGAATTTTAAACTAATTCCACCGGAGAGGAAGCCCTGTGAGCTGTCAGGAGAGGCAGTGGCACCATTTACAGCCTCTGAGGTGCTGAATTTGCCAAGATTGCATCCCCAAGAGCAGCTCAAATGCTGCCCCTCGAGCTGTGTCCATGTGCAGGGCCAGCCTGAGCATCCAGGCAAAGGTGCACTGCCAGGCACAGAATGTCAGTATTTGTAGGAAACTTCCAGAAAACAGATTTGTGGGTAAACCAGCAAGACTTGAGACATTTCTGTGTGATAATCAAGATACTTAGTGTGCTGCTCAGGCTGGAGATGTCACCGTTTCCACAGCCAGGGGCATCTGTTTGTGTGGTGCAGGGTCACTCCTGGGTGCTGGGCTACTCCAGCACTTGGTGAGCATTCATGAAACAGCAATTAGGGCATGACAGATCTCAGCAGCCCTGAATCAGAACTGGGAGTTTGGTTCCAGGATTGCAGGGAGGAAATCTGCCTTTCCTGCCTGCTGCACTGGAACAGAGTTCCTGCCATGGGCATTAGGGATTACAGTAAAGCTCAATCTAGGTGGTACTAATGCATTAATAGCAAAATACAGATATTAAAGGGCCCTTTTTTTTCTTTTCTCTTAGGAAGCAGAGATCCTGAACACAGCTATTCTCACTGGGAAAACAGTGGCTGTTCCTGTCAAAGTGGTTTCTGTGGAAGATGATGGGACTGTGACTGATCTCGTGGAAGCTGTGGAATGCAGATCATCAGATGAAGATGTCATTAAGGTAGGATCAGGCTGCTCTGTCCCACCAAGGCAGAGGCCCTGCAGAGCAGTGCTGCTCTCCAAGGGAACGAGCTCTTTCCTTTTCCTAACTGCTCTGCTGCTGGAACACCAAGGTTTATTATTGCTGCTGCTGTGGAGCTTGGTTCAGTGAAGCAGCAAACCAAACACAAAATCACAGTTTTCCATCCTGCTCGTCAAACACTCAGAATTGTCTGACATTTCCCACTTTCCAGTGTTTTCAGAGTTGCCTCTCCCTTTGCCTTTCCAGTTCCAGGGGCTGTGGAGGTTCAGGGATGTTGGCAGCTGTACTGCTGCTCTCAGTCGTGGCTCAGGGTGTGCTTGGCTGGCCAGGGTGAGGTGAGAGCTCGCAGGAATGCCTTTAAGTTCCTTTTTCTTACTGAAATTGGAGGGTCAGACTGGAGCCTCAAGAAAACCGGTGCCTCTTGAAGGCTTTCAGCAAGTACTAATATTAGTACTACAGTAAGTAAGAAATCCTGCTTCTCTCTGCTTGATGAATGATTAAGTGGAAGGAGCTGCTCAGCAGTGGTGGCAGGCAGGGCACAGAGGATTCCAGCACGGTGACACACAGTGGCCTTGTCTGCAGCAGCTTTTATCTTTTCACAAACTCCTCTGTGGCTGTCACTGGAGAAGAGGAAACAAGAGATGTGGCTATAAAAAAAGTGTTAAAATTGAATTTTATTTTTTTCAGATAACCAGCATGTCACAAAGTGATTACAAACCCTCCAGGCCACCCTCCCAGCTGCTGGGAATCGCTGTTATCCCATTAACCCTGGGAACTGCTCCTTATTGAGGACTTGGCCTCTGGCAGGTCTGCCTTGCCGGAGCTGCCTGGATCTCTGAGGGTTCTGCCTCTCCCCTGGGCTCCTTTGGGTGAGGATTGCAGCAGCCAAGGGCTGTGTGCAGCTCCAGAGCCTCCCTGAGCCCCAGCACCTCCAACCACCCTTCTGGGGGGCATTTTTGCCTCTGTGGGTGCAAATGAGTAGATCCTTGTTACTGTCAGATGGGAAACTGTTGGAAGTTTGAGACATACCCAAGTTTGGTGGCTTCTTGTGACAGAGCCAGTGACAACTGGGGGCAGAGTAAGTGAGAAACAGAGCCGGGCAGAGGTGTGAATGGTCTTTCTTGAGCTCTCTCCAAAGATCTTTTCTGACAAAAATACATAACTGTGATTTTTATGCTCATTGGACTTGTTTTAAATTTCTTCGTGGTAGTTTCTTACACATGAGCTGAACCCCAGCAATTACAAAATGTAGTATTTTTTATGCTTCCCTATTAGAATCTACTCAGTGTTCCTTTTTATCTGATTAGGCACCATGTTGGTAACTTCTGATTGAATGTGTCTTTCTGGCTGCATTGGTAGTAACCTTTAGGGTTTGGGGTTTTTATCTTCTATGAAGCCCTTTTAGATCAGGTAAATCTGCTAAATATAGCAAATTGTTGGACTTAATCTAGATTTAAAAACAGAAGGAAATTACTTGTCCTTATGTTGTGGGAGTTAATGGACTAAGTCCGTACTAGCTCACTCATCTACTATTTAATTTTTTTTGGTGAATTGGAAAAAAAAATCTTGAAATCAAATCTATCATTTGGAAGATGTAAACAATCAGTTTTGCTCTCTGAAGTTGCAGTGTTGCCTGTAAGGACATGACTGTACCAATCAATGCTCGTGGGTTTATTTTATTCCCAGCCACAGCATCACCAGTGGTGTCAGTGCCTGTGTCACACCAGGCTGTCACCACCACAGGTCAGGACGTTCTGGGCTCCTGCTCTCCCTCTGCAGCACCAGACACGTTTCTGCAGAGCTAAAATGAGCTGCCAGTTTAAAGTGAGCTCTTAATTGGAGCTGTGTCTTGGAGCTTCCAGTTTACCTGCTCGTTCTCAGGCCAAGCCTTGTTCACGGGCAGCTAATGAAGATAAAGATATATAATTACTGGCCAGCCTTCAGCATGCAGCAGTAATTAGAGTTTCTGTTCTCTGGGCATTAGAGCAGTGAATAGAAAATGGAAGAAAAATCTGCTTAAGATGCCCATTGAAATATAAAAACTAAGATTACATTTCTCTGGGTCTTTACTGTTGCTGTTTTCAATGTGTCTGTCAAGTAGCATCTAACAGATTGATTGTCTTCGTGGCTCAGCTTTTATTGCTAGTTTTTTTGGTGTTGATTAACGATGAGGTTAAGCTCATTTTCTTTACAGAATGAGGATACCTCATTCTTCTTTGTGTTTCAGGGTCCACATTTATTACTCACTTCTTTTATCTGAGACTTCAAAGAACTTTAAAGAGCTGGTCCAAACTCTGCACTGACTCATTTTGTGCCCAACTGCACCTACCTGAACTTGGTGAATATGTCAGAGCAGAATTTAGTCCACTGAAACAATATTTTTATTGACAAATGATTATCAGAAATTACTTGGTCCAGCATGACAGAGTAACCACACCAAAAAACGGAGATGTGTTATAGACTCTGTTTCACAAATGAGGACTGTGAGACACAGAAAAGTTAAGGTGTAAATTTCAAAGTGCTCTAAAGTTCTGACCACTTGTAGATGGCAAAACTCCTACTGAATTAGTGGGAAAAAAGAGAGATTTTTGAGCAGACTTTATTTTGCTGAGTTAATAGTAAGGAATGAACCCTCAAGATGATTTAAATCAAGAACGAGGAGAAAAGAAAAATCAGCTTCTTTTAATCTTCCATTTTGAAAAGACATTTCTGTTTCCAAATGGCCTTTTTTTTTACAAGGCTCGACAAAGCCTGGAAATTTCCAAAGCAACACTTTCCAGTGCTCCGGGTTTTCAGTTTGATGAGTTAATTGAAAATCTGCATTTTGGTTTCCCTGAAACGGAAACACCTTTATGTTCCTTTTGTTTGATCAGACACCTGAAAGTTCCAGTATTCTGAGCTCTGTTCAGAAGCCCCTTGACAGAAGTCACCCAGTGACTGGTGCCAACACCAGCAGCAGGACTCAGTTCCTCTGCCCCTTTTTTGTGTTGTGCTGTGTATTTCGTAGAGGACTCCACTCAAAATCTGTGTTACCCAAACTTGTGTGCTTTTCCCACAAAGCACCTTCAGCTGATTCACTCCTGGAGCCCCTCGTGCTCCTGGGGCTGAGGTGGGTGGGTTTTTGTGCTCCTGGGGCTCAGGGGGTGCAAGGGGGGTTGTTGGCTGCTGGCAGCCCTGGCACAGCCTGGGTGTTAGCCCGGAGCTGTGAGCTGTGCTCAGAGCCCTGCAGGGTGTTCCAGAGGGGGCTCTCTCTCAGAATTCCCATTTCCCAAAGCCCAGCCTGGCTGTGGGGCCTGCCTGGTGCTGCCCTCATCCTCCTCAGGGTCTGGGGTCTGTCAGTGCAACAGGAACGTCCATCCCTCCTGGTGCTGCCAGGGCGCTGCTGCCCAGGGCAGGGCTGGCATCTGCTCTGCCTCTGGAGTGAGTGAGAGGGGAGAGCCCCACACCTGGCAATTTGTAAAATATTACTGCAGGCTGATAAATCTTTCAGTAACATTTAGTGGGGTTTATCAGTGGCAAAATAACGTCGTTTTAACCATGTGACAGACTTCACGGAAGCTGAAGTGTCAGAGCATTTAAAGTAGCCTGAAGCAGACAGTGTTTTAAAGCATTAAGCTTTTAACAGCTGTTCCTTTTCTTCCTTACACTGTGCACTTCAGGGAGAAGTTGAATTCTTTTAAAGTCAGTGGAGTGACAGAGTAAAAAATCAAAGGGAGAAAATCGAGTTGAGGATTTTATCTGCTCCTTGGCTGAGCACTGGCAGCTCTGGTGCTGCAGATCTCAGCACTGGGGCAGCCCGTGGATATTCCTCTCACATTCCTGGATCCATGGGATCCACACATTTTCAGCTGGAAAGGAGAACCCTGCCAGCTGCAGGGCAAAGGTGGGAGCCCCCATGGAGGCTCTGCAGAGATACACCAAGCTTTCAAACCAAGGCTGGGAAGAATCCCAGTTTCCAGTGATCTCCCAAGTTTAAGCCAAGCTTAGAGTGAGTTGAGATGTTCATTGTGGCTCTTTGGGTCTAAAAACTGACCAGGTCAGACAGGGGAAGCCGAGTGCTCACCCTGTGCTTGCTGCAGGGGATTAGTGCAGGGACAAGGACAGGAGAGGAGGAATCCCCCTGCACTGGGGACAGGGCAAAGGGGGGGAGCGAGGCAGAGCAAGCCCCTGTTTGAGAAGCAGTGATCTGGTAAACTGGCTAACCAGAATGTGCAATTATATATGTAAATTATAGCATAAATGATAAATCTGTGCCTTGAGAGCTCAGTGAAGATCAAGTTCATGCCATGATTTTCCATAATATAACGTGATTTATCTCACCAGATGAACTGCCTTACTCCATCCCAAAAAATTTTGTTCCATCTTGGAAACAATGTTGATTTAAGTCAGCGAATGTATG
Source organism: Lanius collurio (assembly GCA_020086605.1). Lineage (NCBI taxonomy): Eukaryota > Metazoa > Chordata > Aves > Passeriformes > Laniidae > Lanius > Lanius collurio. The sequence continues at coordinate 10,261,608 of JACBWW010000031.1, read as the reverse complement.
TTTTTGTTCTCTGCAATGTCTAAACATTTCATTTTGATAGAAAATGATGAAGTCATGTGCTGTCATTTAAACTCAGTGTCACTGTTCCTGACATCGGAATCTATCTGACCTTTTCACCTTAGGAGGAAGCAACTTTAAAAATTAAATGCTTTTTCTGCTCTGCTCTAGTAATCAGGATACAAGACAAACTCAGAAGAATGCACTGGCAAAACTAAAAGTTGTAATAATAACTATAGAGTTCAGTTCATGTGCTGCTGGTATTGGTTATAAAGGGACAAGGCACAATTTTAATCTCGCTCTGATATGAAAAACAGATGTGGCAAAGATGAATTCTGAGTGTAGAACTGATAGAACAGACTTGCCTCTCCCAGGAATTGTCTGAAACTCACCTAAAGCTGTTGAAGTTGCTGGATTTGTCTCTCTCAGACTCTCCCAATTCATCATTCCGATGTGAATCTTGGGAAGTAACAAGGTTTCTGTGGTGTTATTTGCCTATTTGTAATCATCCACACTGAAAGCCCCAGTGGGACTGCCACAGTCACTGTTGCCTGCACTCCTTCTGTATTTCTGAAAGACTGCAAGCTCATAAGATAAAAACCTTCTCTGTAATGGAAAAAAAAAATCCAGATAATTTCTGAATTGAGGCTTCTTCAAAATTGTGCAGAAGATACCCAGAAATCTGGGGGGTTTATGCTTCATGGGAAAGAATACGTGTTCTTGTAGAGCCAGGGAGGGTAATCTCTTTCTGTGGGTATTTTATAGGCAGGAATATGTCTATGTCCATAAAAAGAACGAGGCAAAATCTAAAGAATATCCGAACAGTAGTGCCAAGGGGATCCCAGTGAGCAAATTTAATCATCTGCTGAACCCAGAAGAGGCTGATGAATGTCCCTGATGTGCTAAGGTGCAGTTCTGTAACTGTTTAAAGCTAACACAGAGCTGCCATCCCTATCTCTGCTGCCCAGGAGTGCAGCTGAGTGAAAATGAATCCATTTCTTTTTTGGTGAATGAGCTGTCTGCTGGCTCCCTGCCCCCTGACTGAGTTCATTTGGGATGCTCCCAGTGCCAGCACTGGGGAAGGAGTGGCACTGGAGCAGGAATCAGCAGCAGAGGGTGAGGGTGGCCAGGAGTGCCTCTTGCTGTTGTGTGTTTGCAGGAATGACACCAGGGCTTTGCACGGCCCTTCCCTTGCTGGCACATCTTTAGCCTGACCGTCATTCCCGCCCTGGAGAGGGCTGATCCCATCCCTGTGCCTGGGAATCTCCTCAGGGAGGGTGCTCAGGGGGGATGGTGAAGATTTTCCAGGTGCCTCAGCTATTTCTGAGTGTCAGATCTGGGGTGGGTGACGCTGTGGGAATGTCCAAATCCCCTGGACTTGCAAAGGGCATTTAGGGGTTTTTAGCTGCTTTCCAAACCCTCCTCACTGCACAGTGAACCCTCATTTTGAGAAAGGCTTCCATGAGAAGAGATTGGTGTATCTCTGGAGAAAATGTGCTGAGGGAGGAAGGAGGAGACAGTGCAGAGGGAAATGAATTCCCCTCGTCCTTCTGCTGGGCTGGAGCAGCCGTGCAGCACTGGGAGCACATGGTGATGTTACACGGAGAGCAGTGAGCTAAACTGGCCTCACATCACCCACTGACACCTGTCTCCAAGGCAGGAGCTGGCATTAATGGTTATAAATTGCCATTCTTCCTCTTCAGAGGTTCCCAGTGTGCTCTGCAGTTGCAGTGGCCACTCTCTGATGAGGTGAGGTATTTACAGCTCGTGGTGCCAGCTCTGAGCCATCCTCCAGGTCGGGGCACAAAGCTCTGCGTTGCTTTGTTACCCTGCAGTGAAAAGTTACACAATGCCAGGTAAATGTCTGTCTTCTCAGCCCAGTTTAGGACTTTTCTGGACACATCAGGTACAGCAGAGCCACTAAATTACTTTGCTTTTGTTTATCATTTGCAGGACTGTCCAGATGTTGTATTGGGTGTGGAAGGGGTTGGTCTTGCTAAAATAAAAATACATGTGACAAGATATTTTCAGCTGATTTAAATGTGCTCAAATCCAAGGGCTGTGTCAGCATTTGCTGAGGGTGAGGCTCATGTTCTGGAGTTAATAGAGAAGCTGCTGGTCAGAGCTGAAGTGTCCTGAACATGAGCTGTGGAATACTTGCAGGATTCCTAGAGGTCTCAGAGGCAGTTGGAAGAACAAGGGCTGATTCTGGACTTACATCTGTGCAGGAGAAGGGAAGGCTGCAGGTGTTAGGAAGGTTGGGGTCGAAAGGCTATAATGAACCTGAATTTCAGTGCTGTGCAGTTCTGCCTTCGTTCTGACCAAGGAAGGAGTTGTGCTCTAATGGCTAAACCTGGATGGGATTTCAGGCGTTGCAGATTCTGATAAGGGCTCAGCCTGCACACAGCATGGGACACTTGATTTTCATTTCTTCCTTAATAAGATGGGATAATGATTGGATAACCCCTCGGATGGTTTGGGAGAGGCTGCATTAAATGTGCTGCTGATAGCGTGGGCTCTGCTGTGTGCTTTCAGCTGTGCCATCGCTGTGCCAGTGCGGGCCCTGGCACACCATTTATGTGATCAGTCTCAGCACAGACACACACAAAAGGTGTGCAATGGCTCTGAATTACCTCGACAGATAAAGAGCATTAATGCCAAGTCCCCAAAGAATGCTTTGAGACATAAAATGTAATGTATAAGCATCGTCATTATGGCTGTTAATAACATACATAACTCTAACTAGGACAGAGCACAGACTCTTCAGAAATCACTCCTGTTAAATTTCACTTAATCATGGCCCATACAAAATTCTGTCATGATTAAATATCAGTGCCCGAGTAAGGAAGGATTTAGAAATATTTTCAGATTTCTTATGTAACAGAGTCTGTGAAGGTCAGTTGACTGAAGATTTCTTCTCTTTTGTTCACTGTCTGGAGCATTTTGCATTCTTTTTAGGATGGTGACTTTTGGTGACCCATGTACTTTTTCTCTTTGCAGTTATGTAAAAAAATTATGCAGTACTTCAGGATTTCAAGAGAAAAGAGGGTAAATCAGTCAAATACATGTGAAAAGTGCTTGAGAAGCCAGAACACAAGGAGTTCTCTGAGTGCACTTTATAACCAGAAATGATGATCTATAACAGTTCTCATGCTTTACACGTAGGGCAGGCTCTGGTCCCTTCTCTGAGACTGTGGCTTGGGTGCTGTATTTGTTTGTAGGACACACCAGTGTCTCGCCCATCAGCTGCCCACAGAAGTGCTGAACAACTTTCCTGTTTCAGCCTTGGTTTCCAGCATTGTCCTGTTTAACTGGTTATTGGATGGTAAACCTGATTTCTGAATCAATTTAGGCATTCAAATCCAATTAATTTAATTGCAAATTACAAAACTAAGTACCTACAAAAAGTGGCTTTAATGGCTCTTCAATTTTAGTTAAAAATGTAACTGTGTATTTAGAGCAGGTGGGTATTACATAAAGCTGATATTTTCTGCCAGCTTAAATAATCTGTTCAGTATAATAACTATTAAAAATAATGTGATTATTTGCAAGCAGGTAATTATTTTGCAGCTGTAAAGGGGTTTTGTTTGAGTAAATTAAGGGCATCTTCTTTAGACTTTGGGATTTGAGTGCCCTCAGCAATTTTTTTGAGCATTTGTGAGCACGTGAAAAGCTGTTGTAGTGTTTGAGATTTTGTGCAGACCTGGAGCTGATACCCAAATGAAATCTATGAATATGACGTTCCATTACATGCTCCATTTCATTCCACTAAAAGGCAGAGAGGGAGAAGTGAAACTTGAGTAATGAAGGGAAGTATCATTTGCCCTGGTGGGTAGGCTTCTAAAGGCACAATGGATGGTACTAAACTCTATTTTATGCACTGTCTGTGAGCATTGTATTAATTGCACTTGACTGTCACTGGAAGAAAAAGTCGGTCTCACACACACACAAGTTCTGTTAATGATTGGATCTCATTTCCACCACTGAAAATCCAAGTTTAACCCAGTTAATGGGATTGCTGTGCACTGTGTGTGATGAAGAGGAGGTCTGTTCCTTCCTGGGGAGTTGTTTGTGTCTCGCTGTCACGGGATGGGTTTGTCTGCGTCGCCTTCGTGCTGAAGGCAAAGAGCAGCCAGAGCCAATTGCAGTGGTTGCAGTGCCACAGCCATAAGTCAGCCCCTGTTTCCCTGCAAGTTCTTCACATGTTTTGATGATGCTGAGCTGAGTTTCAAGCTTGTAACAAATGTTGAAAGCCTCTGTTTCCCCAGGGCTCAGCATTGCATGGCAGGGATTTCACACAGGCCTGTGGACGTGGGAAGCAGCCCCTCTGGCACTACAGCTCTATGTGCTGTGCTAATTTTTGAAGACACCTTGACACATAGTTTTCCAAATTGTGCCCTTTGTTCCCAGGTTAAACAATGTGTGTGTCTAATCTCATCTGGAGCTCTCTCTTCTCTGGGCAGATTCAGCTGGACAGCATCCATTGATACTCCTTTCTTTGCAGCTCAGGCTGCTGGGGCAGCTCTGTGGAGCTGTGATTAACCTCATCCTGGACTCTTTAGTACCCAGAGCTGACAGTTATCATCTGATATCCTGCGAGGCTAATTACAGATAAGAGTTTTCTTCACAGGCTGGTTGGTTGTTTTGTTGCTGTTGAGTGGATGAAACTGAGTGGCTAAAATAAGACATTAAGTAGCATAAAGTGTGCTCAAGACAGGAAAACTGCACAAAAGAAATTACTGGGGAAGAAGAACGAATGGGATGGTCCCAGAATGTCATTATCTGAGAGAGGACCTCCTTCACAGGCCAGCACAGGAAGCAGTGAGGACAGAAGGTGTTCCAGTGCTGGTGGAACCCAGAGTGCTCAGGGGTGCAGCCAGGCTGTGCTGGCAGATCCCGTGGGCACTGCAGGGCTGCCCCAGGTTTCAATGAGTTTTAATCATAGAACCATAACGAGGCCATCAGGCAGGCAGGCTCTTCTGGAGTTTGGTGTTGTCTTTCCCTGAGCCCAGCCTGGCACTTGAGGAGCTGCCCCTGCAGTGACCAGTGCAGTTACCTGGAAAAGCCTCGTGTGGCTCCTTTCCCCTTCACAGCGGGACAGGAGAGCAGGGGACAAGGCTGACCAGAGTGTGTGTCTGAGATGGAACTCTGAGATAGCCCATGGTCACTGAAGGAAGAAAATAAGGAAAAGCCTTGCTGAAAACAACCTGATTGTGTCTGCATGGGTATCGAGGCAAACTGCTGAGGGTGATTTTCTTGCAAAGGTATAAAATGAATGCCAGCCTCCTATGGAATGGACCCAGCACCAGGATCTCCCACTGTCCAATTGTCTGCTCCACTAAAACTTACCTAGCCTGGGGCTTTGGGGGGTTTACATCAAGTCTTTTATTTGCTAGAGGCATATCTTACCCTTTCACGGGAAATGTAGCCCAAAATAGAGAAAAGAGCAGTTTCTAATTAAACTCCTGCCTAAATCCATTACAGCTTCTGAAGCCACTGAGACAGGGAGATAAAAAGAACTTTAATGATCCCAATATGTAAATAGATATGTAAAAGTTTGTTTGGAGGAATGAAGGTTGGAGGCCAGATAGGAAACCAAACGTAAGCCTCTTGGTAGAAATTGAATCACTGCATTAGTTATCATGGATTTTCATAGAAATAAAGTAATAATGCACATTCAAGTTTCAGTTTGTAAATATGAAGTGGCAGCCTCTGAGTTAGCCACTGAAATTATATTATAGACCTAAAAAAGAATAATCGAGGAAATTGTGAAAGCATAAGAGAGAGTTGTAATGGAATTGGGCATTGGTATAAATACAAATCATGAAAGGGAGATTGATTTAGTGGAAGATATGAAACTCAGAAACTCGAGGTGTTAAAAAGATCATCTGCTCATCTGATAAAGAATGCCTAAGGCTGCACAACTTTTAGCTGAAACCACCAGATTTGCTTAAGGTAGATGAACTTTAAAATTGTATGAGGAATAATGTATTGCAAGGGAACTTGCTTCTGCAGGACACAGTTGCTGTATTAAGAAAATTACCTTTACTCATAAATGTAGTCAGAAGTTTTACAAGAAGTTCTGGGAATAAGGAATTGCTGTAGTCCAAAGAGCCCAAACAGTGACATTTCCAGGCCAGCCAGCAATGGGGATTTGGAAGAAAGCCCTCGTGGTGAAATGAGTTGTCCAGGGCACTTCTCTTCGTTTTTGCCCATAACAGGAGGTAGGGCAGCTGCAGCTTCCATGTGAGTGTCTGCAATGTGGAGAGATTTGTTTGAGCTTGTGAAAGCCCTTCAGGAGTCACACCTATCCATCTATGCCTGCAGAGGAATGGAAACCTCCCCTGCCTGCACATGTCTGAGGGAAGAAGGCTCAAAGATCCAGAGGAAATTGTGCTGAAACCTCCTCTCAATATCTGAGGGTGATAGAACAACTCTTTTTTAGTTTGGAAGTCAACAAATTGGAATTGCAGCTTCATTCCCAGCAGTCCTGCAGGTGTGAATAACTCCACACTAAGATTTGCAGCACTCATAGTTCTCTTGCAAATATCACATCTTCATTTCCCTTCTCCCTCCATTATACGGAGTCTTGCTTTTCAAATTATAAAAAAAAAAGGCTTAGGGGCCCTGTTCTTACCTGGTGCATCTCAGTCCACTGAATTATGCACATCCATACACAGAGATTGGGTGAGACACAGCAGAGAGGAGTCCAGGGAGGAACCATGCACATCCTGTAACCAGCTTTTCTCTTCTTTTAAGATGATTTTGCACAGTTGGGATCACCTCTGCTTCTGAAAAAAAAATCTGAATATCCTTAGCAAGTCCAGAGCAACTTCCTGAGGCAGACAGCCCTTATTCACCTGAGGGGGACTTTGATAGCTCACCTAAATTCTCACAAGGAGTTTTGGGGAAGTTTGGCAGGCTTTGTGGAGCCCACTGAATGCCACAGCAGGCAAAGGGCTCCCTCCTCCTCAGAGCTCAGTGGATGGCAGCCATCAGACAATGACAGTTCTCACAGAGAAGGGCTCCAGGCTGGGCTCAGAGATGGCATTTCTGGGCAGCTGGAGCTGCAGTTCCAGCTTAGCTCAGCTTCAGCCCAGTAAAGCTGAGCCCTTGCCCTCAGCTGTGCCCTCAGCCCTCGGTGGGCACGCAGGACAAGCCCGAGTGAGCTGCTGCCAGCTCGCTGTGCCAGAGCTGGCACTGATTATTGCACCTTCCCAGGGAACGTGCCCTGGAGCTGGGCTGGCCCATTGTCCAGCCCAGAGGAGAGGTGCAGCTGCCCCTGCACAGGGGCTTTGGGGGTTTGCAGAAGGGAAGCACTAAAGGCACCCACACTAAATCCATGAGAGGGGGGGGTTTGGCTGTGGGGTCTTTCTGGAACAGCAGCTGTGTCTGTGGGATGGCAGAGGTGGGGCAGGGTGCTCTGTGGTGTCACTCGTGGGTCCACCTGAACCCAGCAGTGTGCCATGAAAACTGCTCCACTCATCTGCCTGGGAATGGCTGAAGCTCTGCTTCTCCAACCCCTGTGGGACAGACAAGCTGCTGACTGGCTCAGTGGCCCTGTTAAGTGTCCAGAATTTGCCTAAGCTTTAAATAAGAGTTTTCTGGAAAAGACCCAGCTTCTGAGAGCACAGACCCACCACCTGCCCATTCCTGCAGCTTCCCATGAAGTACAGCTTCACTGGGGCTTCTGGATCAGCCATGAGACTTTGTCATTAACATCATCAGTTCGTAACCCCTGAGAACATGCAAGATGTGTCGATACAACAGGGTAGTTGGTGTTCACATGGAGTCTCTCTCACAGTCTGGCTGTTCCTTCCTCGTGGCTGTTTGAAGATAGTTCAGATATCAAGCTTCAGGACTCATCTCAGTTTCCCAGTAAACAGATTTGTGGTATGAGTGCTTGTCAGGATGGAAGGAGTGTGAGAGCGTTTGGAAGATCAAAGCAGCATGACTCCCATCAGAGTCGATAGGGAACAAGCAGCTAAAATCTTACAAAATGCTTTCAAATTATCCTCCACCTTCGATTCCCTATCCTCGCTGAAACCAGCTCCTGAAATGTTTTATTGAATGTGTTCTCTGTCATTTATCTGAGAGAAAAAGGAAGCTTGGAGGAACTGTGGGCTCAGGTTGGCAGCAAGATCCTCTGCCTTCCCCTGGCTGCCCTGCCATGCCACCCCCTTGGCTGCTCTGGGAGCTGGGGCACAGCTGGGCGTTGTTATTTGGTTATGGGGAAAAGCTGATGTTTTTGTACTCTTACATTGACCCTGAGCATGTTCTGAGAAGTGTCAGCCCCAAGCTCCCCAGAGCCCCAGTGCTGTGTCTGGGCTGTGGGCACGGGCAGGGTTTGCTCTTGCTGGGCTTGGCGGTGTCTCTTTGAGCACATTTTTATTAGGAAAGCACCTGCAAGAGCCTCAGTGCCCAGGAACTGCAGTGCCCCCTCAGAGCCTGTCCTGTGACAGCAGAACAGCTATGAATAAAACATTAATGAATAAACAGAGCACAACAAACACCTTTTATGATGTCAAATGGCAGAGATGAAATAGAAACTGCATCTATTCAGTTCTCACCTGGACTTCTACCCATTCCACGAGTGTGGGTTTGTTTGATAATTTTTTCTAGGCTGTGTGAGAGGAAATGTTTCTGGCCTGGCTTTCCTATTTATGCTAAATGTAGCTATTTTCATTGTTTGGTTGATTATTCTCAGACATCAGAGTAATGAGACGTCATTTCTCATCCCAGATAGCACTTGCAGATAACACTCCCCAGCACTCCATGGCCATGGGAAAGCTTCCTAAACAGTTACTTCCTTTCATTCCTCAATGAGGATAATGATACCTGCACTATGTAAACAGGCATTTTAATGAAAAAATGCACACAGAGACACACATTTATGTCATAAGCACTGAGCCCTCACTGTGATGGGCTTTACAAAGTGTTGTCAGGAAGTTTTTTTCCAAAATGCTGAAATGCTGTTGGATAATGGGAATAGCTCAAATATAAAATGTTCATCATCAGCACCATTGTTGTTATTATTTTACCCGACTGTGCAAAGAAAGAGACACAGAAATGAAACAGTATTGATCCACAGTGATTTCACTGGGCCTAAACCAGGCTTTTGTTTAGCTGTCTGAGGAAAACAGGATGCCTTTTCTTCCATCTTTTTAATATTTTTTTTTCCCTGAATCTTCTTGATTTAATGAAATGTGATCAATTTTCAGGCAGTGGCTTGTCTTGCACATCAGAATGCTTCACGGAGTGATGTAAATTATCACCACTAGTGCTATAAATACAGGTGAGAGTATCTTCAGCATTTTCTCACATCTAATAAGGAAAGAAGAAAGTTCAAAGTAACATCTACTTTTGTGCACTGCAAACTTACTTAATTGCATTCCAGTAACTTAAATTGCTAAACTTCAGTTCCCTGCAGGGTGTCAGGAGGGTGCTGAGCACAGCCTGCTTTCAGAGGAGCTGTGAGGGGTGGCTTTCACAGGGGCTGTGTTCTTCTGCTTCTGTTAGTGTGCAAAACATATTTTCCAGTACAACAGGACCTGCTTTTGCTTTTGTGATCAATATTGAATCTGAGGAACAAAGATGAAATACTTGTTTCCTTTTCTACCCAGAAAACCTGCATTTCTTGTGGGTGACATGCATGGACTACAGACAGGAAAAGTTGTGCATCCCACACCTCTCTATAAGGCTTAAAAATCACTGAAAATTTCAAACTGAGATGAGAGGAGCAATATTTCCAGCTATGGAAAACATTCCTGAAAGTCATTTTTCTATGTGGATTTTAAGTATTACTGCAGTTGCTAATTAGCATCTTCCAGTGCTCAGTGATCCCTAGAGTTGGAGAGTTTCTAGTCAGATCCTCTCTAGTCCAAATCCTTTTCTTCACTGGTGTCACCAGGCCAATCCTTCCCCATCCTGCACTCAGTTGTTTTTATCCAGCTTTGTACTTTGCCCTTACCTTTCTTCAATCTCATTTATTTATTTCAAGTAATTTTCTGCGCTACAAAGATCATTTTGAATTCTAAGCTTGTTCTCCAGAGAACTTCTAACCCCTCCCAGCTTGGCATCATCTGCAAATTTAATGAAATTAATTAAATGAAAATTAAATGAAAAGCTCCCATTGACTTCAAGGGGCATTGGAGTGAACCCAAACTGTCTTACATCTTTCAGAAGGGGTTCAAGTGAAATACACTTATTGCTTCACAGGCCATTTTTGTAAGGCAAAAAGACAGATGCATGTTGAATAATTCAGGGTCCTCGTTGCTGACTGAGAGAGATTTAACTAATTTGTCAAAATAATGACCTCTGTTCACGGCGGGGAGCAAGTGGGTTTGGATTATTTCTGTCCCCAGAGAGATGCTGGAGGAGCCTGGGTACAGCTCAGCACCTCAGGGGCTTGTTTAGGGCTGTGAAGTGAAAGGTAAGCAGAGGGGTTTGCAGAGGCTGGGAGGATGATGAGAGCTCCCTCTCAGCCTGGTGGATGCAGAGCTGCTTCCCAGGGAAGCCAAGGTGCCCAGAGGGGTTTTTGGGCACAGCTGTGGCGGGCACTGAGCCCCAGCCTGGTGCCACTCACACAGCCAGGGCCACTGGGACGCTGTGCCACCCCTTAACAGTGCCACAGCCGTGCCCTGTTCTCAGGGAAACCCCACAAGTGGGCAGCTGAGGCTGGGAAGGCTGTGTTGGTGGGGCAGCAGAGGACAGAAATCCCCTCCCCACCCACAGCTCCAGTGGGGATGGATTCTCCCATTCCAGTGCAAACTCTGGAGTCACTTTTACAGCAAGTGTGGTTTGGAAAACATTCTCTGGCTCTCCAGCCTGTCCGTGTTGGCTGATGCCAGCTTTCATCTGGCACTTGTGTATGGTGGCTGCTGCTCTGCTGTTGGAGCACAGTCCTGCATAAATATGCTTCTCTGCAAGTGGTTCTTGGCTTAAAAAGGCACAGGTCTCTTTCAGAATTTTTTCATGCTTTGCTCTTGCATTATTTTTTCCCTGTCACTTCAAAATGTTGGCCAGCTTTCCAGAGCCTGCCGTGCATGCAGGAGTATATGTACATTGCAACAGATCTTTCCTTTTTTTCCCTAAGTTGTGATGTTGGAGATCTGAATACTTGCCAGAGGAGCAGAACTAGGCTTTGCCTGGGCAAACTCTCAAGCAGAAAGAGGATTGGATCCTTAAAACTCTTTGAAGTCCTCCTGTTACCAAGATGGAAATCTCTTTGTCCTTGTAGCTCTAAAACCTGCCATTGCTAACCATATTTCATCTCCTTTTCGCTGTGTTGAAGTGACTGAAATGCGGTGCCCTTGCTGGGGTGGTGTCTGAGTTACACAAGTGATTTCAGCAGCTTTTGGTCCTTGTTCTGTTCAGTACCAGCTGAGAAAGGGCTCAGCTCAAGTTGGTGCCTGCAGATCTGGGCTTGTGGGACACTGTAGTCTGAGTGCACTGAGGAGTTCAAACTCTGTTGCTTTTATCCTGGCGTTCTCCTCTCACTGCAGGGTCTTTTCAATCACTTCTCTTGTGAATCTCTCATCTCCTTTAAGTCTGTGGAGGTCTGGTCTTGTGCTTGGCTTGGGTCACATCAGTCCTCAGTGGTGTCCCTAATTAAAATTTATGTATAACCCATTACTGTTTGGGCAGAGCTCAGAAACACAGGACTGTTCCTGTGTGAGGGCAGAAAGAACTGTGGCTGTTTGGGGCAGGCTCAGAGCTCACCCGAGTCAAAGGGCAGTCCCCCCGATGGAATTTGGCTCTCCTCAAGACTGGATCCTCGAGCATCCCCTCCTGTTGGTTGGTGCAGGGCTGAGCCGTGGGCTGCCTGTGGTGTGTGTGTCCCGTGGCACAGAGATGCCCATGGTGGGTCTGCCCAGTGCTGTGGTGTCTGGAGGGAGATGTGGAGCTGAATTGTGTGGGCACAGCTCCACTCCTCCAGAACGCCGAGCTTTTGGTGCTCAGCTGGCTCTGGGTGTTGTAAATCTCCACAGATCTCTCAGCTCAAGGATCCAGGTGCCCACAGCCAGCCCAGGTGCCCCTTGCAGGTGTGCTTGGAAGGTTTGGCAGAGGAGCCACCATTGCCAGCTCCTCCTGTTCCCTGTGCCAGCCTTCCCCTGCCCTCATGTGCGGCTGTGTCAGGAGCAGGGCCAGGCTTTGTCACCCCTCTGCAAAAGGTGAAAGAGCTGTTCCTGAGTCCTTGGTAACCACCTGCTGCTGCAGCACGAGCTGCATAATTAGAACTGACAACCCCTGTCTAGAGATTTCTTGGAAGCTGGAAAAATGAGAATGTTGTCAGAAAAATGGTGATGCTGCTAGTCTGCAATGCAGTGATGGAGATGAAAGATGAGTGAATCCAAGGAGGCAGAGAATGTATCAGCCCAGTGCTTTTTTTCTAACTAATTTAGAAGTCCAGAATGGTCTGGAAGAATTTACATTTCTCTTACAGCCTTACAGAAAAAGCATTTTAAGCTAGTTCCTCTATTTTTTTTCTTTACAAAGAAAACCAACAGCTGTTGGTTTTTTGGACCAAACCCACAGCAAATTTCTTAGCAATCATGCTTAAAACTACCATAAGGATGGTAATTTCATTTTTCATCAGTTGATGCAAAAAAAAAATTATATATTATTTGGTTTTAGGCGTTTTCCCTAAAGTTATGAAAACCCTTTAAAGAAGGATCTTTTTTTTTTCTAACAGAGAAAAAAAATTTCACTGGAAATGAAGCCAGGGGTGTGTGGAGGAGCTGCAGTCCATGGGGGTGTGCAGAGCAGCCTCAATCCACACTGCTCATGGTGGTGGCCCCACTCCCTTGGAAGCAGCGTCCGTGTAAAAGGCGTTTGAGTTCAGCAGCGAGGCAGAGCCCTCCTCTGCACCTGCACTATGTATCTGAAATGACCTGGTCAGGATGGGTGGGGAGTGACTGGAAGGAGGAGAAAGAGGGGAGTTCTTTACAAGGGGAGGCTTGGTGTGGTGGCAGTGGCAGGCGAGGCCGCACATGGCATGGGGGACGCTGTGCCCGGCAGGCCCAGGCTCGCCCTGCCCACGGCTGCTGCTGAAGCCATGAGGGTGGCAGCAGCAATGCCTGGTGCTCCCACAGGCGCTGGGGCCAGGGGAACCCTTCTCTGGGCTTCTTGGGGCTGTCCTGTGCAAGGCCAGGAGCTGTGCTCGGTGATCCCTGTGGGTGCCTTCCGATCCAGGATATTCCGTGATTGTGATTCTGTCAGAGCGGGCACTGCCCCGGTTTGGAACAACAGGGCCCTGTTGGGAGGAGAGCCCTGGGATTTGAGGTTTCATTCCTTGGCTGGGCACAGATGTCCTCTGAAGCTCTGGGCGTGGGATTTGGCCACAGTCTGGGTCTGAGCTCGCCGTGCCCGTGTGCTGTGGGAGCGCTCCTGCCCCAGCCTGCTGGGACAGCCTGGCAGCACTGGCACTGCTCTGCTTTTGGGCACATTCAGCAATTCCTAAGGTCCTTCAGCTGCCCTGGGAGAGCACAGGAATTGCAGGAAACACTGTGCTTTGGTCACACTGGTATTGCAGGCATTTTGCTCCCAAGGGCAGGGGTCTCACACACGGCATGACAGCCCCTAGAGCCACCTATTCCAAGCTCTGTGTGTGTCTTAATTACCTTCCTCTCCCCACTGGTGCTTCACTGACTGGACCTGATGGAGCTGGAAGTCTGACTGTCCCTTTTGCAGCCTGGTTTTACTGTTTAGTCCGTTGGATTTGTCACGTTGTTTATCAGCTCTGCTTCCCTTGGACATCAGGTGTTTATTACCCAGAGACTGAGCAGCCTCCTTTCCACGAGTGCGAAGCAAAGTTGTTCTGTTGTTGTTGCTCCTCTTGAGGCTCTTCTGGAGGGAGGGCAGCAGTGCCAGTCTCAGTTTAGTGATGGAAAGCTTGGGGTGCTGGCTGTGTTTATCATTCTTCTCCTGCTTCTCTCGGATGGCTGCAGTGAATGACACAGAGTGCTCGTGGTTTCCAGATCGAGAGAGAAAGAGGAAGATGTAACTTAATTAGCAGGAGCACGAAAGTGTTGTCACATTGATTACAAACAATTGTGGCTCCTAAAATCTACGGCACGATGTGGGCTGAGCCCAGCAGCTTTCTGGCAGCTCATGAGGCAGTGCCTGCCTGTCTGAGGCTCTGCTGCCATCCCTGTCCCGCTGATCTACAGGAACGGACACGAAGCCGTCTCGGTGCTGTGCTCATCCCGTGCTGGCAGCATCCCTGCTCGCTGAGCATCCCGAGCAGCAGGTGGGCAGGAAGTCTCCACCTCCTTTTCCAGCTGGAAAGCAGGAATTGCAGCCCAGCCAGCAGCAAATGAGGGATGGCTCTGGCTGCAGAGCAGTGGGGAACAGCAGCACTGAATGAGGCTGTTTGAGTTCTCTGTGCGTGCCCTGCTTGGCAGGGACGGAGCTGCACCCAGATCTGCACCCAGAGCTGCTCCCCAGAGCTGCTCCCCAGAGCTGCACCCAGAGCTGCACCCAGAGCTGCTCCCCAGAGCTGCTCCCCAGAGCTGC